>VDFB02084338.1:0-130558 GCA_007258455.2 Sequoia sempervirens
TGAGGCACAACCGTGAACACCAGCTCGTCACAAGTGTGAATCAGGAACCCCAATGAAATACTGAAGGGCTCAGACCAACTCTTCATTTCTATCTAGGTATCACCCTAGCTTCGACGCTCCGCCAATTACAACGCGACTGGATTGGGGTATAACTTTTACTCTCCCCCCTTTATATACCCTGCCGGTATGCGTGGTTGGAATCGTCCCTTGGGGTGATGAAATCTCCAAGCACGTCCCACTATAAAGAAAGCACTAACCATCTCCAACTACTCCTCAGGCTCACATGAAGTGCAAGGGGAAAGTGAAAATAGACTACTGCCCCCTTTGGGCAACACAAAAGGATAAATATAGCAAACAATGAATATTACTTCCCCTAATTAAACTATATTCTTATACTAATGAAAAGAATAAGGATAGCTTTAAAAATCTGAGCAAACGGATAGCCCTGCAAATAAATGTTAGATGTTTTATCCTGCTTTCTTCATCAAGTTCACAAGAATATGCTGCAAAAAGTTAGCAAAAACACCAATATCCTTGCAAGAAACAGTGTTAGGGGGTTAGTACCTGAAAATAGCAAAAATTGAAGCTAAAATGACAATTTTACCTTTTAAAATGTGTTGTTTTGCGGTGACTAGGGGGCGTAGTCGCCCTTCTGCAGAAAATCAGGGGCGTAGTCTCCCTTCTGCAAAAAATCAGGGGCACAAACGCCCATTTGCAAAAAAATAGGGGAGCAGTCGCCCTTCTGAGGAAAATCAGGGGCGTGATCGCCCTTCTACAGAAAATCAGGGGCATAATCGCCCTTCTACAAAAAATCAGGGGCGTAGTCGCCCTTCTGCAGAAATTAGGGGCACAGTCGCCCTTTTGTGGAAAAGTGTTACCACAAAAATTTTAGCCCAGGGGGCGTAGTCGCCCGCCCTTCTGTAGAAAAGTGTTAGCACATAAATTTTAGCCAAGGGGGCGTAGTCACCCTTCTGTAGAAAAGAGTTAGTACATAAAATTTAACCAAGGGGAGCAATCGCCCTTTTGCAGAAAATGAGGGGGCGCAGTCACTCTTCTGTAGAAAATGAGGGGGCACAGTCGCTCTTCTATGGTAAATCAGGGGGTGCAGTCGCCCTTCTGTAGTAAATCATGGGGCGCAGTCACCCTTCTGTAGTAAATCAGGGGCGCAGTCGCTGTTCTGCGGTAAATCAGGGGTGCAGTCTCCCTTCTGCAGTAACCAGGAGGGTGCAGTTGCCCTTCTGCAACGTATTCCTGCAAAAAACTTAACAACAACAAATGTGAAATTAAGGGACCCACTTACGGGTCCCACCGGGCGTGCCAAAAATGTGATATCCAAAATGTCTAACCCTTTCTAAGCAACTAAAATGCAATGGAAAAACATAAAGAAACACCACAAGATTAGCCTGAGAAATTTGTAAATGCAAAGAGGAAAGTGTAAAATGATTGCAAATGGTTATATCTCCCTTTTGTAGCTAAAACTCCTTGGTTGTCCCTTGATTTTGATTTGATTTGTATACTCCTTGATGGCTCTTGATATGGCTAGATGCAAGATTTAACTATATGCTTGACTGTAGATGCAAATGGATGAAATTGATGGCTAGATGAATGCACAAAATGGCAGCATTTAGTTGCAAAATGGCTAAGTCTCCTTTTTGCCTTAGAGGAGGGGGTATTTATAGAGAAACTTGAATTCTCTAGAGAATTCAATGGTTGAGATTTATCCAACAAGGTCAAGATGAAGGGCTAAGGTGAGTTGAGGACTCACAAGCCCTCAAATTTTGACACGTGCAATGTGAAGTGGATAAAGGTAGGATGATGTGTAGGTGATGTGGAAGGGAGGTACATGATGTGGAGGAAGGACAAGTACCTTGGAAGTACATTGGGAGATGAGAAGATTCCTTGGAGGAATAAATGTGAATTAAAAATTCACATGCTTGGGAGAATCTAGTGGATAAGAGAGGGTCTCCAAAAGGTGGGAGTTTGTCACATGTGACTTGATGTGACAAGTCAAAGATTCTATAAGATGCATGGGAAAAGGGGATTCTAGGAGGAATAAAAGTGAATTAAAAATTTTCATGGGGAAGAGAGGAGCCTAGGGTGAATAAAAAAGGAATTAAAAATTCCTTGGGGATGGGGAGAGTTGACCAAGGTACTAATTAGGTTTGACTAATCAATGATTAGAGGATAATTAGGGGTTAATGAGGATTAGAAGCCAATTTGCAAAAGTTGGAGGATGTGACACATCCTAATCAAGGATTAGGCATGTGCACATCCTTAATGAAGAGATTAGGATATGGATTAGGATTAGATGAAAATGACATGTGAGGAATTAAATAAATGTAATACTTATTTAATTCATTTGATGAAAAGAGGATTGAGGATGGTAGGGTATTTAATATTACTTAATTAACTTAGATAAGAGGATGTTGAGATGAAAAGTGATAAATTTGGATAAATTAAGTGTCCAAATTTGGATGTCTACACATCCATAGGAAATGAAAAAATACAACTAACTAAAAAAATCAAGGTCCACCACCTTCTTGCACCAAGAGAAATTATATGCGGTCATTGGCTTTGTAAGTGAATTTGTAGCATTATCTATTGTGTCAACCTTATCTAACAAGAACTTACCATTCTCAAATATTTCTCACACAAAGTGATATTGAACACCAAAATTCTTAGTATGAGCATGATGCATAGGATTCCTAACCAAAATAATATCACTTTGATCGCCTCATTTAATCCTAACAATCTTGTAATCAAAACCAATATGTGTACAAAATATTTGTAAATAAAACACCCCTTAAAGTCATATGTAACAACAATATATTCTACTTCAATAGTGGAAAATTAAATTGTGGGTTGTCTTTTACTCATCCAACTCACAACTCCTCCAAACAAAGAAAATACATAGCAATTGGTAGACTTTTGATTATCCAAGTCACCTACCCAATTTGCATAAACAAATATTTGTATGTCTAATAACCTATCCACATAATCTGTACCATGATAACATAAATAGTAATAACAAGTCCTGCACAAATATCAAAATACCCTCTCAATGAAAGTTATTGAGGTTACATAAACCTACTCAAAACCCTCATTGCTTGGGTAATATATGGTCCAATGCAAACACTTGCATACATCAAACTACCAAAAACACTACCATAAGGCACATTAGACATACCATCCAACCCATCATCAAATTTAGTACACACATCTAAAGAAATCTTAGTACCAATAGGAAATGGAATAATCATTAATTGCAATCATGCATACTAAACCATTTCAAAATGGTGTCCACATCTAGCTCAAATAAATATTTCAACGTACTCGATCCTTATTGATATTGTCCCAATAATATAGTTCACAACCCCTAAATCCATACAAAATATGTCAAAAAACCAAGTTTTGAGGTCCTTGATCGCCACCTTATTGTTGTTGATGTGAACAAGGTATATGACCTAACTAGTTCTCATCTAGTTTCTATTCCAACTTAGTTAATTTACTTATGGCACTTCTAGATTATCTAATTTATGTATCTCATGTAATATGAAATTATGATGCTCATCATAATCTTACATTGCCCTACCTTTCACCCTTCCATATATAAGAAGGTTCCTTTTGTGAATCCATATGGATCCATTGTATCACATGTCATTGTATAATCTAACATTCATTTATTTCTATTCTCTTATGGAAGGTCATTTTAATTTCATAAGTAATTTTGGTTGCTTGAATTTGTTGTGTGATTCTTACATGGTATCAAAGCCTAGGTCAACAAAGCTAAGATCCCCAAGCACTTGTAGTATGACTCAAGGGGGTGTTGAAAAATGAGCCACACCTAAACCAAAGATGGATCGATCGCCAAGAGGGTTAATAACTTAATAGTAAAGCAACTTGGTAGTAAATGGGAGTCCTTAGGCTCAAATCCTAGTTGGTGTATGAAAATTTTAACACGGTATCAAAGCCTATGTTTGTAAAGCCAAACTAAGCTATGATCCCCAAACATTTGTAGTGTGGCTCATGGGGGGTGTTGAAAAATAAGCCATACTTGGAACCAAAGATGGATCAATCACTAAGGGGGTTGGTCACTTAGTGGTAGAGCAACCTAGGAGCAAATGGGAGGTCCTAGACTCAACTCCTATTTAGTCGATGGAAACTTAAACATGGTATGTCAAGCTAGGATCCTTAAACTCCTACAATGTGGCTCAAAGGGGGTACTAAAAATAAGGCACACCTAAGAAGATGGATTAATCACCAAGAGGGACAATAACTTAGTGGAAAAGCACCCTAATAGCAATGGGAGGTCCTAGGTTTGACTCCTCGCTAGTTTGTGCAAATTTTAACTGGGTATAAGGCCAAGCCAACAAAACCAAGACAAGCTAGGATCCCTAAGCACCTATAGTGTGGCTCAAGGGGGTGTTAGAAAATGAGCCACACCTTAATTGAAGATGGACCAATCATGAAGAGGGTCAGTAGCTCAGTGGTAGATCACCCCAATAGTAAATGGGAGGTCCTAGGTTTGATTCCTAAGTTGGTCCATGAATTTTTTTACAAAACTCATAGGAGCATGAATCTAAGTAGAAAAACCAAAAAACCTTTTACTCGAGAGATGCAATGAAATAATTGCTATATTGTCTCACAATAAATGAATACACTATACAAAATAGAATGAGATAACCTTGATATATAAGCAAGGACAAATCCCTAGGACAAACTATGATCATGACAAGTGTCTTAATCCTATGGTGAGACACAAAAAGTAAATGAACTAAGTAAGCTTAAGTATCTAGATGTGAATAGTTCCTAAAGTGAAACTAACTAGGTGAATATATACCATGTTCACACCAATATAAAATTCACTATATCGACCCTTAGTGCATGCATGAGTATTAATAGGCACATAAAATAGGAAGACTTACAATACCATGGGCACCAAAACCATGGGCCAAGAAAACCTCATAAAAAAACCCAAAATGACCAAAAAAGGCAAAAAAATTTAAGGTGTTATCCCCTAAACTACCCAAGGGGGGAACCTTTAAGCCAACTTGTCATAGAGAATATATATATATATATATATATATATTACACATAGGATTCCAAGGTTGAGAAACATTTCCTAACACTTAACTTATTCTAGTTTTGTGTTTGTGTACAACATTCTTAGTTATCGATTCATGACTTCTTCCAACCTCTAAGGCTTAAACCCTTTACTTGGCACAATGTACTTCTTAGTGATGGTGCCAAAGTTGTTATAAAATTTGTTTAGCTATAGCATGCTTTAATATTAGTTTTTTTTTTTTTTGTGTGTGGAAAGATATAAATTATGTTATTTTAGCTCAATCAATTGTGAATATTAACTTTTCTATTCACTCTAAATTGTTGGCAATCTCTAATGTGTTCATTTAGATTCAAGTTCAAACCAACAAGGTTGCACTAGAACTCCAACATCTTCAAATCTTTCTTGCCAATAAGGAAAACACTCCTTGCACTTGTCCAAGGTTCTTCCCAGTTCCATCTTCTATGCTTTCATGTGTTAGATTTCCTTGCTCTAGGACTAGCGACACAATCACTTTGAATCTTCTCAACATTGTCCATGCAACTACTAGAGAACCACTACTCCTTTGCACCATCATTGACTAGATAAAACTCTAGTTGGACCCCATTGCCACCTTTGCCTTCTAGCCACTAGGGTTGGTGGTCTCTATCCCTACATCACTCTTTCATATGCTCTTAATAGTGTGGTGGGCTCCTCCTTATCAAGGTAAATTACGTCACTTGGTTCTAGTGATATCACCATCAAGGAATATGTAGACTTAGTTATAGGAAGATCTAGATGGAAATGACAGTGTTACTCTTTTTGGCTAAGACCTTATTGAGGATGGCAATGATTTACCAGGTGGTGGGTGGGATAACCCCAATGGGCAAGACTCTTTCCCTCCCACCAAAATGTTGGTGTTACCCTTGTGGTATAATTATTGTTTCTCTTTATTGTGTTGAATTGATAACTTGATGGCTATTTCCCTATAACATTGTGCTTTCATTATGTTGTGGTCATTTTTGTGTTTTAGAACCATGTGTTTATTTTGTTCCCAACTTTATTGATCTAACTTTGAAGCATGATTACATGCCACCCGTATTTTTTGAGGATTGATTATATGCTTTAACCTAATTCTAACATATGATCTTTTCATATAAAAAAATATATTTATCATCCATCCCTTAAATCAAATTAATCTATAAAACCTAACAAAATATATAAACGTATATATTTAATTAAAAGATTAATTTTAAATTATTATTTTTATTAAAAAAAAAACTTTATTTAATTAAATCAAAATTTTATATAATAATTTATTATTACATATGTCTATGTAACAAAGCTCAATCTAATTATAAAACATAAAAAATAGTTAAACTTAATTTAATTGCAAAATATTAAAATTAATAACAAAAATTGTATTTATTGTTTATAAATATTTTGATCCTAGAACATAATTTGTAAATTTTACCATCTAACTAAAATTCTTAATTTTAAAATCATTATTATACAATTATAAAAGTTCTCACCTATCTTTCAAACAATTGTACTCTACCTAACAGTTCAAGAAAAAAAAAATCATACAATCTATATGAACATATATGAAATCTCAAAATAACTGAATTATAATGTTAGCATACTTGAAAACAGTAATCGATGAGTCTTTTTATTCACAAACATTCTTACTACAAACCATATGATTGTAACAGCCTGAACCAGACTAGATATTTCACCAAAATGTAGATAATGCCCATAACCAATATTGGGTTATTGAGAGTATAATTGAAGCCTGGTGTCCAGCTTTATCAATTATTAGGCCTGACAAAACATATTGCCTCTGAAACTATCACTATTGGATGCTTCTGGATCACTCTATCTAAGCAGACACTTAAACAACGTGGTTGCTTCAAGATTATTATGAAAGCACCTTAGGATGCAAGTCTACAACCTAAATCCAATATATCTATTCTCAGTTTGCATTACTATTAGGCAAACTATAGTATTTCAGATATACTGACTGACCATCAACAAGCTGCATTTCAACTATAGTGACTGACTAACTATCAACAAGCTGCACAACATTGCTAAACTCAAAAAGGCTCAATGTTCTCCACTGGAATGTCATCTAAAAGCTCTTAAAGTAATAAGGTAAAGAAATCATCACTTTTCATGATCTCCACTCCCTCTTTGACTTCTCTGGAAAACCTGCTACATAATGCTGAGGTTAGAATAGTGTCTAATCACTTTCAAGAGTTACAAAATAAATTTTTCTTCAAACATGGAGAGAATTAAAGCATGCCCAATATCTTTTCTGCATATTCAAGGTTCAGCCTCTATTGGGATACACAAATGATGCAAATAACTTTTATGTTGGAGAGAGATGCACAATGCTCCATTGGTGAACAAGAGATATTATGCAGTTAGGAGCAAAGAGATAGGACTGAAACTAGTGACATGAATTGTCACAATCTTCACACCTAGATTTTAAGGGCTTCCTTGGGAGGTAACTTATGCAATGAGTACCAAGTGAACCATTTAAGAACATGAGACATGGATTATTGTAGATCATTGCCTATTAGAGAAGGAATTAGATGGGTCATTGTCAATTAATCTTGATAAACAATATCCAATAATGTATGAGTACATAACCCGGGGTCACATGTTTAAAAATAGAGATTGAGAGTTTGTGACCCTGAAGGAGGATAGAAGTGATGCATTAATGAAGATCAGGTATTTCTTTCAAATATATAATACAAAATTCTGGTCTAGTTAGTGCTTCAATTTTACAGTCAAATTATGAGGGAACAAGGTTTCATAATACATATTCTTTGTAAGAGAGTGTTGGGCATGGTTTTGTTGAAAACAATGAATTTGATTTAGAGCTTGTAAGATTGGGGGCTCAAAGGCTAATCTACACTTATTAGGATGCGTTAGTTCCCAAGCTCTTGTCAAAGCCAAGCAATTCAGGTGATATTGAAACTATGAGAGAAGGAATAGCCTCAGCGCTGAAAACCGTAAAATCCTAGTAGCCTCATCTCTGAGTGCCTCACAAGAAGGATTACCTTATCTAATTAGGTTTACTTAGTGAACTAAGAAATTTGTAACGATACATAACATACTGCAAGGATGTCTGCCATTGATTTGATTGAAAGACTGCAAGGGAATTCTGAGGATAGTATGCATTTTGGAACTATGATTGTTTGATGTAAGGAAGGATATGTTCCATACAAACTTACTGCTCAAATGATGCAATTTTTTTATGTTCCTCATCTAATCTATAAGTTGCAATTCCTTAAACAAACGAGTGAAAAAATAGCAGCAGGAAAAGGTAGACCAGGAAAAGCATAAAAATAAAAGAACAATGCAGATACACATTAAGCAATATGGTTCACGGAGTTGAATTGAATTTTTTAAATTTGTTTATATAAATCTAGACCAAAGAATCAAACGAGGTGTTCGGAAAATCCTTTTCTTTGATTTGATTTTATTAGGTTCAAAAAATTTAAAAAAGGTTGAACTTCTTACCTGTTGAATCTCTTGGAGAAATTGAGTCACCATTTCCATGGATGTTTCTTCGTATTTGTGATGGTGATCTCTGAGGAACGCGCAGAGTCTCATGAAAAGGAAGTGGCTTTGCGTATGAACCTGAGGGATTTCTTTTCTTTTCTTGAGCCTCTGGACTGGGCTTTGGAATGCTAAGAGGCCGAGCCTTAGCTTTTGCAGACACTGTAGCAGCCATGTAATTAGGAATCTTTTTGGTGGGTCTGAAATCATGATCAGGTGAAGCAGAATTTTCAAAATTATCATCAGGTGCATATTCTAGAGGCATTTCAGGTGAAATTCTGGCTGAAACTGGCTCTATAGGAGGCGGCATTTCAGGTGGGATTCTTCCTGAATCTAGCTCGATAGGAGGTGGTGTTTGTACAGGATTTAGCTCAACAGGGGGTGGCGTCTCATGAACAAAAGGCTGATTAACTGTCTCCTGCACTCTGGGAAACTCACCAGATGCCTGTGATTTTTTTGGGTCTAATGCAGATACTATAGCAGACACTTTCCTTGAGCTACTTGACTTTGGCTTCTCAGCTTTGATTTCAGTCTGATATGAAACGGAATCAACGTTTGAATTTGACTCACCTTTGAGCTGCTGATCTGAACTGGAGTCACTTGTTGCAGTCAATGGTTTTTTCAAGCTATGCTTGAAACTCTCCTCAACTTTGATCTGATCAAAGGCAACATCCAATTTTGAACCTGAAGTCACTCGATCAGAATTGGGTGAAATTGGCCCCATCCTTGGGCCAGACTGGGAATTCTCAACTTCAAGCTTTTGTTGATTCAACAAAAACGAAGAAGAATCCCTTGTTGCAGAATTTGACACCTTACCTGAACTATACTGGGAATACTCAGCTTCGTTCCTTACCTCAGCCAAAGAATCTGCCATTGCATTTGAGTCCTCCTTCAATACATTGTCTGACATCCTTCCTTAAATTATGGGCGGAATCAACTGAGTAGTACAAACCTCTTTGCCTCGGAAGCAAAGGTATTGACGATTGGGCTTTTAAGGTTGGCAAGGTTTTAGGTGATTCAAGAGGCAATTAGTTGTTTAAACCTGGTTGCGAGATAAATGGAACTGAAACTACTGAGTTTTTAGCTTAGGCAAGGTTGGGGTAATTCATGAGGCAATTGAGTTGCACAAACCTGGTTCAGAGGTAAGCAGACTTGAAATTACTGGGTTTTTACTGTTGGGAAGGTTGGAGTGATCAGAGAACTAGTTATGGAGGGTGTCTTGCAGGTTAAGCAGTGTGGAGACTATTGGGCTTTTACCCTTCAGAAAGTTGGGTTGATTCAAAAGCCTTTGAGAGCAGGATCAAAAGAGATGCAGGGTTGAGACTGTTGGGTTTTTATTATTGCAAGGTTGGGATCATTGGCTAATTGGATTGCAAGCAAACTAACTTGTAAGTATGCAGAGTTGGGACTATTGAGCATTGATCATTGGAGACCTTTTCAATCTTCAATTATTGCTGGACCCCTTTTAATCTTCGAAACAAGTACTGGTTCCCACATTTGAGCCCTGAGCCTCACCTACTCAAGATCAAATTCTAAATAAGCAAGAAATAAAATTTGAATTGGGTATTCTTAGAAAAACTCTTTCCGCAGTTTACACCTTCAATCTTGGACCAATCGGTACAATACCAGTGTCAATGCAGATTTTTCATAAGCTGCGAATCTTCGATACTGCCAATTTTTCTAACAACTAGATGCTACAGAAGCGGATGCATTTTTCTCAAATTATCATTTGCTTATCTTCCAATCTAAAATTAGATTCCTCATTTTGAGGAGGAGTTGTTAATTCAACTGCTTTGCTCCGCCGGTACGCAATATACTGATCTGAAATCTGTCTACTTCATATTAAGAATTTCCATTCCATGTTTAGGTTGAAGATATCTTGAACTAAAAGGGAGCAAATATCTGTTTCAAAGCCAATTTGAGCATAAATTGGCCTGATCTATAGAGTGTTTGTAAGAAGCTGTTTAGGGTAACAATTTAAGGCCACGGTTTCCTTGAGGGGGTAGCTTAAATTTATTCCCAGGGTCCATTAAGGGAAAAAAGAAAAGCTTTGCGCAAGATTATCAAGTTAAGATTTTTTTCTTAAATTCCTTTGTGGGTAGAGAATTAAGCTGAGATAGAAGAAATTTAGGTGAAAAATTATGTAAGTTTTATGTCATTTGAGCTTAAAAAATTAAAGAAAGGTGTTATATAAATATAAAAGTCTCCAAAATGGTGTAAGAAACTTGAAATAATTGTAATCGACTGAAAATATTGAACTTCTATTTTCAAAAAAACAATTATTTTATTTTGTAACTATTGTTTTTATTCCTTAAATGATCATGTAGATTTATAGATATTTTGTTTATCCACTATTTCACTCCACCATATCTTATCAATGTTGAATGATGAGGTTGATAATGTGGTTTAGGTCAAAAGTGATGATGGATGATTATCATGGGATGTATACATTATTGAAAAGAAATATAATGATTTCTTTTTAGGTGTTGTTTAGGGTAAATAAAATGTAAATAACTATATAAATAATTATATTATTTTCAGTATGTTTAAGTTAGAAATATTATATAAATATGTTTTTTGAAATTGATAAAGAAGGTGCAAGTAGTTAGTTTTGTTAGTGATAATGGTAAAGTAAGGGAAGAGGTCACGTTGAAGAATGACTTTTAGGAAATTTTGATCCATTGACATGTTAGATCAAAGAAAATACAATGTGGTTGCACCTTTATAATATATGAGAGGAATACTACAAGATCTCTCTTTAGATCAAATTTTCAATTCCTTAGGGAATTTTTGTGTGGAGATGATGATGTTTTGAATGGTCATTCTAGGGTTTATGCTCATTTGTGTGTAAAGATAAAGTCTCCTAAAGTCCTACCTATATTTACTCTTTTGGATTTTGTGTTAAGTGTTTGAAGGTAGGATGTGGTGTAGTGTCACTCTTATTTTCATCTTGTTAATGTGAGATCCGTGTTTTAGCTTCACCGTTTCCTTATGGTTGTTATGGTGATTATTTTATGGCTCTGTTTGGTGTGTATGAACCACCACATGTTCTAGGGGAGATTCCTCAACATGTCAATTGTTGGAATATTGTATATTTACATGTTTGGTTATCATTATGCTTCAATTCATTGAAATGCATTTTTATGTTGTGATTAAATGGGATCTTGATTATTGATGTTCAAAAGGAATGGTTTATAAATAATGATTCATATGATGGATGTATAGATGTCATTTTATGCTTATGCTATTGGACCTCGTTGGGATGATTATGTTGTGCTTCGGCTATGTATACATTGAGCATGTACTCTTGACATGTGTTGAATGGTTATACGTATAGGGTTATTCCTCCACCTGGCTACACAGGTTTGAGTTATTTTCCCACTGGTGGTTAATTCAAAGATCTCATATTGGGCCCCTTCATATCTATTCCCTATTCGTATTCAAGTCGAGCACAGTATGTGTCATAATTGACCCTATGTGAACTCAAATTTGAGTTAGGAGTTATTTCAAAATCCCTATGTGTTGTGAATGACTAGTGAATGTCTGATTTAATTAATGGTTTAAATTTCATATTTTTCCATAAATGAAATATTAAGAATTTAAATAATTCTGATATTTATTATTAAAATATTCTCTATATTTTGAGAAAGGGGAAAATAGAAATGAAAGTGAATTACTGTTTAATTAAATTGAGAAAATTCCTTGGGTTGGGAATTGTGAGTTATGTGTGATTTAATTATCTTGATTAAATTATGGATTTCATAAATTTAAATGAAAAATATGCTTTTATGGATTTAATGGTTAAATTATATGTTAAATGATGTTTTAAATGGGTTTAATTGATCCAATTGGTTTTGGAAGAAATTCAATGAGTTTGAAATTAAGAAATGAGGAAAATGAATTTTATTCATATTTTAGTTGGGCTTTGAAAAAGGTGTAAATAGGGGAAAAAGGGGATTTTATTGGGTATGCAATTTTTATTGAGAGGAAAAATGAAGAGAGGATAAAACCCGCTCATGGTAAAAATTTGAATTGTTGATTGAGAATGCAATTGGAAAGGGAATTCAATGGGGTCAGATTTGTTAGGATAAGATTCCTAAGGGGATTGTGCTTGTTGATTTTTGTGAGTTCTTGTTTGGCGTGCTTGACAAACTTTACATTTCAAATTTTGAAGGGAATTGAGGTATTTTCTTTGTTTTAAATTCATTTGATCATCTTTCTTCGAATTTGTTTGTAGGAGAATGATTAGGGGAGTGTAGAATCCTCCCATCTCCTTTTGTTTTGTAATTTGATTTGTAAATGTAGATTTTTTTTTAAAATTAGATAATTTTCAAAATATGGGGTTACCATGCCCAATTTTTTGGGAAATGTGTGAAACACGAATTTTATATGAAAAGTGTGTTGTTGGGCATAATTAGACCAAAAGGGATACCTTTAGATTTTTGAATTTTGAAAAATATTTTTTGAAGAAAATTAAGAAAATTTTAATGGTGGATTTGGGAAAAACATAATTTTTACCTTGTAAAATATTGATAAAATTTGAAAGTTTTGCATGATGAATTTTAATGTTTTGAAAACATAGAACCTTGCGAAATGTAAAATTATGCATTGTGGGAAAATGTCATTCATTTTGGGAAAAATCATAATTTTGCATTGATTTTCATATCACACTCATTGGAGGGTGTGATGATTGTTTTTGAATGTTTTGAAAAGATGGTACTTCATGAAAGGTAATATTGTGCATTGTGAGAAAGTGTTTTTGGTTTTGGAAAGATTATATTTTTGCATTGGTTTTTGTGCCACACTCGTTGGAGGGTGTGATGAGTTTAGGGTCTAAGTGTTAGAGAGAGTTTGGGAATGGCTCCCAACATGAACTTGATCCAAAGTGGTGTGTAGGAAATCACAGTGTGGGGTGTTTTGATTAATAAGTGAAAACTAATGAAATATGGATAATTTAATTAGCTAAGATAATGGATAGCCCTCTCATGCCTTAAAGTGCTCGTAAAGGCTAAGGATGATTGAGGAAGACATGCCAACTCAACGAGCTTGCGTATTGTAAGGTCAAGTATCCTAATTTGTATGAGAGGATACTTGGTTCTGCACAAAGCCCCGCATGAGTATCCACGATGATATTCCCCCTTTTTCTCTCTAACATTTAACCTATTGTAGTTGATTAGAATCTTGAAGGATGATGTATTCCTTTCCATGTGGATGTATTGTTTTACCCTTGATGAGTTTTCCCAAGGACGATATTGTATGGTATTGGAAAATTGGCCCAATGTGAAATTATGATTTGACATTGGTGAGGTTTCCCAATGCAGTTTATGTTATGCCACTTGTGATTGTACCAAGCGTTTATTTATTTTGGATCCATTATGTGATTTGGATGATTGAATGTTTATATGATATGCATGTGGTGTATACTTTTTTTATGGTGTGTGGAAGCCTTTTCCCCAATTGTTTGGCAGGAGTGTTGTGTTTATGGCTTATGTGACTATCTCCTAGCATGGTAGGAGTGAAACGTTTGATTCCATGAGGTCGGGTGGCGTGGTAACCACCATTGGGGACATAAGGTTCATGGATTGAGGAATGACATGGAATCATGTAATTTCAAGTTTAATTCATGTTGATAGATGTATTTCATTCATTTATGTTGTAATATATTGATTTGGAACCTCTCTTCAAAGATAAATTCATGTAAATCGTAAATGAAAAGAACATTTGATTCATTTATGTGCCTTGGTGTTGGTGTCAAGTATGAAATATTATCATTTATTCTTATGATTATGTTTAAGTGTTAATTCAAACACAGGAACATTTATTTTGGTGCTTCTAACATTTATCAAAAGTACCTACAACTGAAAAAGGGTGCATGCAAACAAGGCACACATACATGAGAAAAAAATCACTAGGATTCAATGTTGTCATGGAAGAAACACTCACTTGAAAAATGTGTGATGACAAAATAAAAGGACTACATAAACACCCATGACACTTTATATCATAGTGCGATTATAAAAGGCACAACAATATGTGTGAAATCCCCAAAAATGATACACCAAAATGTCACTTTATCTTAATGTATCTATAAAAGAGAAATTGCATGCAAAATATGTCTACAATGTGCAAACATGACAAAATGCTCGAAATACATGTAGAACAACCAAAAAAAAGTCATCACATGCAAACAAAAAGTTTCTAGGAGTTAAAACATCTAAGTAATTCACTAGAATGTGCAAATACAAAAAAATTGAATAAAATGTACCTAAAGGAAAAAATGGAAAAGGTGCATGGGTAGCTATGAAGCAACTTGAAAGAACTTTCCAACACTGCAAGAATCATGAAAAATAGAGAAACTAGTCAAAATTTATGAGCTTGGGAGTGAAAAAAACACCTTTGATTTTGATAGGCTATATATTATACTAGCAAAAAAAAAGGTGATGAGACCCACACTACTAGAAAGTTCATGAAACCAACTTTTTGATGATATCTTGTTCGCCCAATTTCAATATCGTATGCCCAAGTTATGAGAAAAGAAAAAAATAGCTCTTTTAGGGCCAAAGGGGGCTTGGAAGGGGCCTTGTTGGTGGTTGTATCATTGATGTCAACATGACATTAGTAGAATATACTTGGGAATATTCCCCCGCACCGAAAAAACCTGGCCCTTGAAAAGTTGGATTCATTGGAATATTCCTACTCACCAACTGAAATATGCTGAAAATATTCTTAGCATGTGTCATTGCTAGAAAAGTAGTAGTTGGGCTGGAAAAATATAATAGGTGACAAAAACTGGTAGGTTTTTTTGCCATTGACATGGTTTGAAATATCTGTCAGGCATTCAAAGAAGGGGCTACCAGGGGTGTCGCTTTGATGGTCACTCCTTGATCTAGGAGGATCCAAGAAAAAGAACAAGAGAAAATAAGACAAAACAAAAGTATTCAAAAGAAAAAGAACAAGAGAAGCATGAACAAAATTTGGCAAGATATTATAAAAAGAAACAAGGTATGCATATTTTATTTCCTATTTTTAATATTATTCCAAAAAAATATATTATTTCCTATTTAATATATGTTTTTAGCATGTTAGTTATTTCTAGTTTTGAACATTTAGTGTAAGTAACCCCCTCTCTCTCCCCCTCTCTCTCTCTTTATCTCTCTCTCTATCCTTCTCTAGATCCACCTTCCTCTATATTTACCATTCTCTCTAAGGAACCCTCTCTCTCTCTCTCTCTCTCTCTCTCTTTCTCTCTTTCTCTCTCTCCCCCTTACTTTGTCATACAACATTCTAATTTATCCTACACCAAATTGATCAAGGGGTTTATCTTTTTTTTTTTTATCATGGTTTTTATTTTGTCTATTGGTTTAAAAAGAACAACTTGCATTTTCACTTATTGGTTTAAAAAGAATGACAACTTGCATTTTCACTTATTGGTTTAAAAAGAACATCAACCTTGCATTTTCACCTCATTGGTTTGAAAAGAACAACAACTTGCATTTTCACTCATTGGTTTAAAAATAACAACCTTGCATTTTCACTCATTGGTTTAAAAAGAAAACTACTTGCATTTTCACTCATTGGTTTAAAAAGATTTTTTTTGCATTTTCACCTCATTGGTTTAAAAAGAACAACTTGAATTTTCACTCATTGGTTTAAAAAGAACAACCTTGCATTTTAACTCATTGGTTTATAAAGAACAACAACGTTGCATTTTCACTCATTGGTTTAAAAAGAACAACAACCTTGCATTTTAACCTCATTGGTTTAAAAAGAACAACAACTTGCATTTTCACTCATGTTGGTTTAAAAATAACAACAACCTTGCATTTTTACTCATTGGTTTAAAAAGAACAACAACCTCGCATTTTCACTTCATTGGTTTAAAAAGAACAACAACCTTGCATTTTCATTTCATTGGTTAAAAAGAACAACTTGCATCTTCACATTTCATGGGTTAAAATGAACCACAAATTGTATTTTATTTTTTCGTTCATGTTAATTAGGCACATTTTGATTTGAGGTTTAAAATTAACCATTGTATTTCGTGTTTGGTGCGCTTGCACAAATTTTGTGTTGTAGAACCCATAGGGTGTAGTGAAAGTATCCTCTCCCCTCGCCACTTTGTGGATCTTGGGTGTAAGAGAAATCACTCCATCTTATATTTTCTTTTGTATCAGGGCCTACCTATTTTTATCTTATTCTACCATAGATTGGTTAACATCCTTTTCCAAGGTCCAAAGGTGCATCCCCTTAGTTTCATTTGGCATACCTTAATCTTAGTTGCATATCATAAACCTTAGTCATAATCTCATTTGGTCTCATGTTTCATATCATATCCTTGGTCATAATGTCATTATAATCATTTCATTTCAAACCTTAGTCTTAGGTGCATTAACATTTGACATCCTCATACCTTAAAAAATTAAAAAAATCCAAAAATATAGCTTAGTCTCATATCTCACCTTGAATTATCACCTTTACATTATCAATCCTTAGGTTGCAAATCTTATATGGTTCAAACAAGGTCATGAGGAAAAAAAAAGGACATGGATTCTTCAAGTGATCCCCTTTTTAATCCCACAAGTGAAATTAAGTCTTTTTAAAGCTCTTTCTTTCTCTCTCTAGATATATCCTTCCTTCTCTCTAAGGTTCTCTCTCTCTCTCTCTTTCAACTTAAGTCTTAAAGATCTCTCTCTCTCTCTCTATATATATATATATATATATATTTCTCTCTAAGATAGGTCCTCTCTTGAGTTAAGTCTTTAAATCTAGACTACTAGTTGAACATGTTCTTGACCATATATAAAGTTCAAGAATCTTTGATTTCATTTGAACTCAACTCAACTTATAGCATCATCTCTCACTTTTTTTGCTTGCATGTAAATTCATTTGTAATACTTGAAACCTCATGACTTTAAATTAATTTTTCCTTTAAATTCCTTAGATCATCTATTTCCAATTGCATTTGTTCCATGGAATTCTTAAGTTCAAGAATCTTTGATTTCATTTGTTCAACTCCACTTATAGAATCATCTCTCACTTTTTTTGCTTGTATGTAAATTCATATGCAATACAAAACCTAGTGAATTTAAATTCATTTTTCCTTTTCCTTATTGAATCTATTTACAATTGTATTTGTTCCATGGAATTCATAAGTTCAAGAATCTTTGATTTCATTTGTTCAACTCCACTTATAGCTCATCATCTCTCACTTTTTTTTGTTTGCATGTAAATTCATATGCAATACTTGAAACCTAGTGACTTTAAATTCATCTTTCCTAAATTCCTTATTATCTATTTCCAATTTTATTTATTCCATGGAATTCATAAGTTCAAGAATCTTTGATTTCATTTGTTCAACTCCACTTATAGCATCATATGCAATACAAAACCTAGTGACTTAAAAAATTCATTAAATGCCTAAATCCCTTATCATCTATTTCCAATTGCATTTGTTTTGGATGAAATTCTTAAGTTCAATAATCTTTGATTTCATTTGTTCAACTCCACTTATAGCATCATCTCTCACTTTCTTTGCTTGCATGTAAATTCATATGCAATACAAAACCTAGTGACTTTAAATTCATTTTTCAATTTCCTTATTAAATCTATTTCCAATTGTATTTGTTCCATGAAATTCTTAAGTTCAAGAATCTTTGATTTCATTTGAACTCAACTCCACTTATAACATCATCTCTCACTTTTTTTGCTTGCATGTAAATTCACATGCAATACTTGAAACCTAGTGATTTTAAATTCATTTTTCCTAATTTACTTATGATCTATTTCCAATTTCATTTGTTCCATGGAACTCTTAAGTTCAAGAATCTTTGATTTCATTTGTTCAACTCCACTTATAGCATCATATGCAATACAAAACCTAGTGACTTTGAAATTTCAGTAAATGCTTAAATTCCTTATCATCTATAAATTCCAATTGCATTTGTTCCATGGAATTCTTAAGCTCAATAATCTTTGATTTCATTTGATCTCAACTCCACTTATAGCATCATCTTTCACTTTTTTTGCTTGCAAGTAAATTCATATGTAATACTTGAAACCTAGTGACTTTAAATTCATTTTGCCTAAATTCCTTATCATTTATTCCCAATTGCATTTGTTCCATGGAATTCTTAAGTTCAAGAATCTTTGATTTTTAATTTGTTCAACTTCACTTATAACTCATCATCTCTCACTTTCTTTTCTTGCATGTAAATTCATGTGCAATATAAAACCTAGAGTGACTTTAAATTCATTTTGCCTTTTCCTTATTGAATCTATTTCCAATTGTATTTGTTCCATGAAATTCTTAAGTTCAAGAATATTTGATTTCATTTGTTCAACTCCACTTATAACATCATCTCTCACTTTTTTTTCTTGCATATAAATTCATATGCAATACTTGAAACCTAGTGACTTTAAGTTCATTTTTCCCAAATTATTTCTCTCTCTCTCTATCTTTCTCTTTAAGATAGGTCCTCTAGATCTCTCTCTTGAGTTAAGTCTTTTTAAAGTTATATCTCTCTCTCTCTCTTGACTTAAAAGTATTTTGTGTGTAGAACGGGGTCAACAAGTAGGAAGTTCTCAAGTAGGAGTCGATCCAAATTTAGATATTGGATCAAACGAGGCTAAAGAACACATAGTTGAAGATAGGGAGGAGGCCCAAGTTCAAACAATGCATGTTGGAGAGGGGCCATGATCACTTCCTTCTATTGGTATGGATGAGCATATAAATTTAGCTAAAGAAGCGAAGAAACAAATTTCGTATAGAAATTTAGATCATTTACTTGAAATGGATATGGATAAATTGAAATGTTATGCAAAAAAACCTAGAAATACTAGTAGGAGGTCAATGAATAAATCTGTAAAGAAAATAATCAATTCTCATTTCAATCATCTTGAAAGACTTGAAAAAACCCAACTGTTATCATGTTTGCTTCTTCATAATGAGCTGAAAGAGCCATTGCAATTATTGGGTGTAGATTCAACATTAAATAAGAGGAAACACATTCTACAAAAAAAGATATTGTTGAAAATGTTAAAAAAGGTTTAGATTCCATTGGGAAAGGATCTCGATCAGTGGATAAGGCCATTTCAAGAAGAGTGATGACATCTATTTTAAATAAAAATATATCAATAAAAAGAAAAATCTCTACACTTTTGACTAAAATTGGTTATAGTAGAACCACACTAACAAAATATATGAAAATGAGAAAGGTTTTGGATGATAGTTCAGAAGGAAATTAGGCAATTATGTGTAGAGCTCCTCATTTTGACAAGATTGAAGATGTTGTTAGGAACTTGATCTTAAACTTTTGGAATGATCATACTCGTCCATCATCAAATAGTAGAGATGTTATTAGACACGGGATTGGGTGCACTAATTATGGACATCATACAAAACATTGGCTAGACATAACATAACATGAGATGTATGTGAACTTTTGTAATAAGTATCCTCATATAAAGATTGGGAAAACAATGTTTGAAAGGCTAAAGCCATATTATGTGAAGATAAACAAGGTTTTTGAAACTTCTTGTTGTCGTTATCATATTGAATTTTATATATACTATTAGGTGTTTTGAAAGATGAGAGAAAAAAGAGATGGTTTTCAAAATGCATCTCCTAAATAGGTAAGTTTGTTCACAAAATCCATCTTATGTGATAATGCAATTGGACCTCAAATAAACTGCATAAAAGGACTTTATGAAATATGTGGAAATTTGGATACATTTCATTTGAGAAATGAAGATACTAACCTAACAAAGATATTAAATTTCAAGAGTTACAAGTACACAAAGTTTCAAACAAATTTTGGGAAAGAATTCGCAAGGTTAAACTATGTAAAAGAGGAGATACCTATTGGAAAATTTATGGAAGATTTTCAAAAATTGATACAACCACAACATGCCTTTTGTTCTAAGTGGAAAGCACAACAATTTCAAACATTAAGAGATACTTTCATACTTGGAATAGTTCTATTAGTAGTCAACTTTGCAGAAAATTACTCTTTTGTACATCAAAAAGAGATTTAATTAGAATATTACTTTTCAAAGCATATCACTATTATGGTGCATGTGTGTTATCGACATGCACAATTGAATTTGGATGGTGTTGAGAGTACATATGATGAATGAGTCATTAATAAAGAATATAACTTTTATATTAGTGATGATAAAGAGCATGACACACTTTTTGTACAACATTGCTTTACAATTTTTTTTGAGAATTTGACAAGCACTTGGGTGTAAAAATTGAAAAAGCATTTTGTATGGTTAGATGGATGTGCGACATAATTCAAATCATCACAACCATTTTATGCACTATGGAGATATCATAAAAAATTATAAAATACCACATGTTTGGAGTTTCTTTGAGAGTGGGCATGGAAAGGGTGAGCATGATGATGCAAAAGCTTGCATCAAACGTGCTCTAAGAAAGTATCAAATGAGTTATTTGGGAGATCGTATAGACGATGCACATGATGTTGAATGGTGTAAGAAACACTTTGCATCAAATGAGGTTGGCACATCTTCAGGAACAAATAAATACATTCCACATAGAGTGTTTTGGGAGATATCAGGTATGTATAAATTACATAAATGAAAATTTCAAAATTTAAATAATTTATATATATACATGTTTGTTCGCATAAGTTTATTTTTATGTATTTACGTGTGGATAGAAGATTGATGAATGAATGCAAGAGGGTAGACAAAACAAGATCTTTGCATAGTGTCATGAGTATAGATCATCACCTTGGATGGACACTATACACGAGGGATTACTCTTTTTTTTTGCATTGAGTGCATTTTGGAAATATTTGAGGCATGCAACAACCAACAACTTGGATATTTTAGTGAATGGAATTTGGTGCCACTAGTCATTTCAGACACATACGATGAAGATGAGGATGAAATATTTGAAGACATTCCTTTGATTTCAATTGATTATGACTATATTTTAGGATTGGTTAGAAAAGGTACATGTTTACTTTCAATTATATAAATTTAATGTAAATAAATACAATTTACATAGTTATTTTTAAAGTTTAGTACTTATCTAGATGAGTTAAATTTAATGATCTTTAGTCTAAACGGTTCTATTTTTTACAATTTTTCCATGTAAATATGGTGTACAGGAGATGTTTTTGTAGCCATAGCAGAGCCTATAAGCATAGAAGGTGTTAGTTATTATTTGATGTGTTGCACAAAAGAGAGGAAGAAGCTAACAAAACCTGAAACAAGCGATGGAATGTTGTTTCCCATAGGTGAGCTCATTAAATTTATATATACATGTGTACATGTACATTACCTTACATTAAATATATTTTACAAACCTTTAGTGAAAATGATATGTGCACATGTCTTACCTCAGGTTCATGTTGTTTACCATGCAGGTTCAATTGTAGTACAAGGGATATATCTCAAACAAGTCAAAATTGTTCAACATGGGATTTATTTTATTGACTATCAACTTGAGAACATGGTATATCAATATAGTCACCTAGTAATTACTACAACCCTACATCTTCATGGAGTTCCACATGCACGTGGACGAAAAAAATAGAGACTAGATAGTGATGATCATTAGAAAATATTACATGTTATTAAAGAATGGGCTAAACTAGAACATTTGAGTTAGATATATCCATGATTTTCAAGTTAAAGTACATGTATACACATGTTCAAGTGAGAACTTATAGTAGTGTTTGAACTCCATTTTTTTAGTTACTTATAATATGTTGATGACGATTATTTTAAATTTGGTTGGACACAAATTAGTGATTGAAACACATTGGTGTAAGTTATTTTTAATTTCTATCTAGGTTCTTAGGAGATCCAAACTTAGAAACTTGAAGTGTGTACATGTTTAAATTTAAACATTTGAGCTTAATTTGGAGTTTAAGGATGAAACTTACTAAATTTGTGACACTTTTTTAAAGGATGAAGTACTATTTAATTTGTGGTACACTTATAAGGATGATGTACTATTTAATTAGTGTCCATCTAGTCCACTTCACCTAGATATTGAATAGATATGTGCATATTTAATAGGAGAAATGAAATTTTATATCAATTGCACTTGTATCTATATATCCATGTATAATTTTTAATCATATCCCATGCTTTGATGATCACATTGATGTTACATATTTAATTTCCTTGTGGCTTTAGGTGTATATAGATATAAACTATTATAAATTGATTCATGATGCTTAATTTTATACATATGCACTACAAAAATTGAAACTTGTACCTATATAATAAGTCCTCATATTATCTAGGTTTAAATAGTACTAAAGGTGAAAAGATGATTACTATGCTTTATAGAAGTTAAATAGAACCTTTAGAATCTAGGACTTTTACTTGTAGTACTTTCATGGGGTATATTAGGGATTGAGTATGAAAAATTATGAGAGTGAATATTGATGGTTGAATTAAATTCAATGTATAAATTGGCATTTTGTAATGGCAATTAAATGAGGTTAAGATAATAAATATGACTATTTATGTGGAGGCCCATTATGTTCTCATATTAAATAAAGGGTAAATACTAAAGGTGAAAAGATGATTACTATCCTTTGTAGGAATTAAATAGAACCTTTAGAATCTAGAAATTTTAAACTTTTACTACTTTCATGGGGTACATATTAGGGCTTATGAAAAATTATGAGAGTGGATATTGATGGTTGAATTAAATTCAAGGTATATTGGCATTTTACAATGACAACTTCATAACAACTTCTTGATATACAAATAACTCCATCAAAACCAATATTTGATCTGTACAATTAGCCTATGAGATCCTTGTTGTATCATAAACAAGTACCAAATTAATTAAGACGTCAACACTTGAGAAGAGGAAGTGACTTGGATAAATTTGATTCTTTGTATCTATTATATAGAGAAGTTGCATCGTAGGTTATGTCACCATTATATTCAACAATAAGATGATGTATACGTGCTTGAAGGTCATGTAATCATAGTTCAATTTTTAAAAGTTGTACATGTATATTTAAGTTCAAACTTGAAACATGTACACACGTGTATATATATATGTGTGTGTGTGTGTGTAGTTACATATGTACCCATAAAATTTAATGTGTATTTCACATGTTTAACTAAAACAAAGAAAAAGAGGGTTCACCCCAATGTGATTAGCAAATGGAGGAACCCAATTTTTGTGTGTTATTTTTTCACTCAATTATGAGAGGAAAAATGCATAAATAACAACAAAAAATCAATCTTAACTGTTATAACAGAAAAAAGGAAGGTTTTAAGATGCTGAAATGATGTGTACCTTGTTTAAAAAGTGTTGTTTCGGGCCTCACTAAGGACTCATTCGCCCAATGGAAAATGGGTCCCTGTTAGGGTTTTGAAAAAGTGATTTCTGGGTTATGTTCTTCAATCTCTGCACTCCCAGCTCCCAAGTGTTCAGCTTCAAAAAGTCAGAAATAAATTCTATATAGTAATTTTTGTGATTTCATAATACATATGAAAATTTTTGAAACATTACAATCTCAACAACTTTGGAACTTTTGTTCTCCACTTGATATTCAATCTAAAAACTACAATCACACATCAAGAGAGAAGAAAAATTGTTAATTGTTAGGGAATAGGGGTTTGCCTTGGTCAAACCCTGTTTAGGTAATTAAACCTTGTGATGAGATGTAATGAAACATAAACATGAAACATGAAACAATGATACCTTGGATGAAGTCTTGGAATGTAAATCAACAATCTAGCATGAAGTGGCCATAAGGAATGTAGATCTTGATCTTGAATTTGGATATGAAACAATGCTTGAATTGGACCTTCAATACTACATCAATACATTAGCTCAACAACATACATGATGCACTATGCCTTTGACATGATGATATGAAATTTGATTGTTGCAATAAAACCTTGATAATCTGCCCTTGAATGTCTTTGAAAATGCTCTTGAATGCTCTATAATGCTCTTGTGAAGATTGCTTGATCTCATGAAACTCTTCTCTTAGGTGAAACTATGTAAAATACCTTATATTTATACTTATCTTAAGATTAAATCTCGAAATTCAAATAACACAAGCCGACATCAGATCTAGGATTCAAAATCATTAAAATCCTGCCAAGAATATGTTCAAAAAGGGGTGTCCTAAGTTAAGAAGGACCCATTCGCCATAGGGCGAATGGGTCTAGCATAGTCAACTAGGAAAAGTTTCAGGGATATGAAATAACATGTAAAAAGGGGGTCCTAGGACCTAGGAAGGACCCATTTGCTAGGTGGTGAATGGGTACCATGTCACTAGCCTAGGAATCAAACCTTGCCAAATTAAGTTTCATGAAACATTATTAATGAGTGTTGGCATTTATCCCTCAAAAAATACAATTAATAAGGCTTGGATTTGAATTCAAGGGGCCAATTAAGCTCTAATTAACTTAATTAATTAATAAAGGTCTAGATTAGTGTGAAAGTGTAAAGGAACACTTTAAAACACCCTAAATAAGGCATCATTAAGTCCATTTTTTTAAGAAGGGCTGTAGACCCAATGTGAATGTGTAAAACACATTACAACACTAAATCAAGGCAACATTAGGCTCATTTATTATTAATTATTCCGAATTAAGTAAGGAAAAGGGATACTTTTTTTGTTACTACATTTTTCCCCCACTTTAGTGAGAGTTTTCCCCCATGACAAACTCACACTAAAGTAGATATTCAAGACACTTATGTATGCAACAATGAAAAAGATACATATTCATACCCTATTAAAGACCAAGAAAATAAAGGATCAAGCTTCGACTGTTCCAACACAATGTGGAATGCAACTATTTGTCTGAGAAAAGGATCAAGCTTTGATAGTCTATCCAACATGATGTGGACCAAGTCTAGGTTGTTTGTCCAAAAATGTTTACAAGTAGAACCCGATGTCTACTATACAAATGACACACACACACACTCACTTTGGGGTAGTGGAACCTTAGGCTGTCCACTAGGTGAGTATCCCAATGAGGTGGCAAATGAGAGAATCATATTAGCCTCCCATACCATATTGAAGCTATCCTCTTGACAACTTCAATAAGGCACCACAATGCTAAATGCTTTTTAATTTTTTGTCTATAGGTTTTTGTTCAAAAGTATTTCACTTCATGTAAGGTCTTCTTCTTAGGGAACATTGTGCCTAATGTCTCCAAGAGAGGAAAAATCAAGAATATCAGATTGCCACTTATGGGATGCCTCGTTTCACATCATGCCACTAAAGGAAGGTCGTATGCTTAGAAATATCACACTCTTGGAGGACATCAAACCCAATGACACCACCAAGAAAAGGATGCAAGTCACAAGAAATAAAATCACACCATGAAATATGCAAAGTGTCAAAAGATGTCATCGATGTATGCCCCTACTTTAAAGTGGTTGCTAACACCATTGCTGTGAGCAACTACTTTAAAGTAGCCAATGTTTTCTCCATAGACATGAGAGCTTTCCTCGAAAAACCCTATGCCAAGTCATATGTTTTTGAGATAAATCTACGTCATGAAAAAGGAAAGAGGGGTTGCCCCTAAGAATACATAAGGGATCTATGGATTCAAGGTCAATATGTCTTTGCTACAATATTTTTTTAGATCTTGAAGCTATCATTATTCCCCAAATACTTATAGAACTAGAAGAATGACACAAAGAGAGTGAAAAAAAAGAAAAATATTTGGGTCAACATGGAAGAGACCTAAATGTCTCGATGCCTTGTGTCATCCCCAAAAGGGAAACACAAGGCAAAGAAAAGATAAAGGAAAATCTTTTGGGTCAATATGGAAGAGACCTAAATGTCTCGATGCCTTGCATCATCCCTAAAAGCAAAATAGAAGACAAATGAAAAAGGATAAAATTCTTACAACATAGAGAAGAATGTAGATACATATAGAGGAATGCACAAAGAGAGAGAGAGAGAGAGATACATCAAATGAAACATCATGGGGGATCACATTACACACATGCAATGACATAAATAAACATGAAAGAAAAAGCAAAAGAATAGACAGGCACATGCGAGTCAACCTATGGTAGGTCATTCACATCCCAATCTCGATTGGTATAAACGAAAGGAAAACAAATAGCCAAAGGGACAACAACAAGTACTGAACTAGGGGAAGCACTGAGTTCAACAATATTATTAGGAGATTTGTCATTTAAGCTCATAGAAGAGGAAAACAATGTATTCAATTCGTTATGCACTTGTTCATCAATCTTTGTAATGTCAATTTCATCATCTAGATCAATAACAATAGGAGGCTGAATGACAATTTCTCTTGATTGTTCTTGTTTGTGTTGCAAAAGGGTATAGAGTCATCATGCATTGCTTCAGGTAAGTTCAGATTTTGATTTTCTATGTTGCTATTTTCTTCTTGATTTTGTAACATATGAGCAATAGCACGATTTCTACACTGACGCTCTCTAGCATTTATGTTTCATTTCAATTGATTTTCAATTTGTGTTTGTGTAGGAGCGGGTTTTTCGATCATAGGTTTCTTCTCTTCCTTTAGGGGAGGAACAAAGGGAACCATAGGAGATTTTTCAACCACTTTCTCTTTAGCTTTGTAAACTATTTTTATCTTAGGAGGCACAACGAGATTGTTTTGGTTATCTCGTGGTCTCTTGTAGGAAATGGTAGGAGGTTTTGTCATAGGTTGCTCTTGGATGGTCATAAGGACTTTTGGTTCAATCATTGTTTCATCAAGGATAGGTTGCTCAATGGAGGGTTGAGGCATGTTTCTAAGGGATAATTCTGCTATATGCTTTTCCTTGAACTTTTGATATGATTTGAAAAAATAAGTCCTCATGAGGTCTTATAGGTTCAATAGGCTTGGGCCAAAAGAAATCTAGTGAAAAGTTCCCTTGGGAAGACATAAGATTAAACCCACTATGATGCATAGTAAATATATCATTGCCAAAGGGAAACTTTAAACATTTATTCACATATGAGGGGATGACATTTATGGAGCGAATCTATGGATAACCTAAATTCACACAAAATTAGTTTGATTGTCAGATGATGGTGAATGAGACATTTAATGTTTTCGATCCATTTTTTAAAGGGAGATCTATTGAGCCAATCGTAAGACAAGAAAAACCATTATGCGGCTTGATACATGCTTTTGGTTTGTCATGTGTATCTTGATAAAGTTCATGCACAAATAGAAATTATTCAATGATCACATTCTCTCCACAAACGAGATCAATTAATATCCCATTAGTAGGCTTGTCATTGATTCTTCTGGCTATGTAAAGAGGACCATTGAGTGCATGCTTAAGTATGTCTTTTTGTGAGATAGCAATATCAAGAGGCATTTTGATTGAGCCCTTATGAGGTTTATGATGTAGATTAGGGAGGAAATAAACCACTAATCACAATTAGATCAGTTTCAAAAACTCTTCAATCACAAAACCCTCAATTCAGTATTCAACTCACCAATTTGCCTTCACTTCCTTGTAGCATTCACAATAGAGAAATTTTTTCATAACTTCTCAAACCCATAACTCAATAGGCATTTCAGATACCCATTAGATATCTCTTCAACATATATTCAAATCACTTAGGGTCACTTTGGACCATCAACCTTGAATTAAGGCTGCTATGCTGTCCTCCTTGGCCAATTAGGCCACTTTTACAAAGCAACACATCTCCAATATTTCTTCCAATCCTAAATATCTAGTGACAGAGCCTTACCAAACCAAAAAACCTTAGATTCTACAAATTTTAATCAGAGAAACATCCTCCAAGACACATAAACACCACACCCTCCTTTTAGACTAGTTTGAAGGGGTTTATTGAAAATCACTACTCCAGGATTCTACCCGGCCAACCAATACTTCAAACACCTCTAAATATGTCTAACCATGCTTAATAGACCTTCACAAACCACTTCCCTAAGGTTTTTCAACCATTCTTAACCTTTCACCACCAAATTTGACCCAAAACAATAGAATACCACCTAGGGCATCACTCCATAAACCACACATTCCCTCCCTTGCTCTCAAAACCCAATAGACCACTAAACCTACCTACAAGTACCCATTCCACCAAGTTGTGAAATATTCTAATGGTGGAATGGGTCAATAAAACATTTTGTTTGCTCTCAAACCTACACAGAGGGTATTACAAACCTGTCTAAAGAAAATTGCCTCCTAAATGCTTAAATCTTTATGAAATCCAATAAAATAAAAACCAAAGTAATGCTAAATCAAATATCCATCGAATCCATTTCCTGTCAAATCACAAACAATCTGTACAAGGCCATACAAAGGCATGACCAACAAATTTTACTAGAAAATGCAAGGAAAATAGTAGTTTCAATATTCAAAATTCAAACTTACAAAAGCTAACCTCTTTCCCAATGTTCTAAAAGGATTTTTAAAGCATTAAAAACATATCCATTCAGTTTCCAACTGATTCCCAATGAATGAAACTAACTTGATTCTTCATCTTCCTAATTTTGCATTTTTGCAACTTTTCCAATATGACAACTTTTACAAGATTAGCAACTTTTGCAAGAATGACACCAAACTTGACAAACTGACCTAAAACCAACTCAAAATGACTTATTACAATATAAAATGGTCTATCATGACCTTATTTTCCATACAAAAGACCCTAGACACCAAAAATATCAAAATACCCCATTAACAAAATGAACAAACATAGTGCCCCTATACCGTACATCTGGCCTAAAAAAGACCTCAAGTCCCTTGAGGAACATCAAAAACATGTTGCCTCTTATCCTTTAATGCTATCTAATTTTCATTTTCATTTTGAACTCCTTTCCAATGTGTCAAGTATTGGAAACTTTCATTGTCTCTTCCCTTTAACCGGTTCCTTCTTTGGCTATGTTGTCCTCCACTAAATAGTTGTTGTCTAACTGTCCCTTCATTTGGAAATGATGCTAAAATTGCTTGAATATCTTCCAACACACCTATATCATTCTTGGTATAAACTACCCTCTTCTTTACCCTTGAATCATACTTAAACTCACCCCTTTGTCTTTTCCATTCACCTTTACTCATTCCATCTTTTGTTTTCATCTCTGTCTTCAAGTTCCCTACCCTAAGTATCACTGTATTATCAAACTTACAAGCCTCTGTACTGACAACATATGACTATCCTCTATCCTCCTTTTCAACCAATGGACAAGGTACTGTCCCTACCATGAACTCTTCATGCTTTCCTATCCCATTTTGAGTCTTCACAAGGAATTCATCCTTGACCTTCTCTTGACCTATTCTTTTCAACAACTCTTCACCTTTTCTTTCCATTACTGAATCATCCTTCACACTTACTATCTCAACACCTTTTTCTTTTGCAATGGGTGCACACTCTCCATCTTTGTCTTCTTAAATCTTTATATAATCCTTCTTTCCCATCATAATCACTTTTGCTACCTTACCCTATTCCTTAACATCCTCAACCAATGGAGTCAATGTGAATGTATTTCCATCTTTCTCAATAGTGTAAGTATTATGTCTACCATCATAAAGTGCATGACTATCAAACTGCCATGGTCTTCCAAGCAATAAATGGCAACAATCCATTGGCAAAACATCACAAAGAACCTTATCCTTATATCCACCAATTTGAAACTCAACTAAAGCTTGTTCATTCACCAAAATGAACTGATCATCATTTAGCCAAGATACTCTATATGGTGTTTCATGAGGAATTTTCTCTAACTTAAGTTTATCTACCATTTCATTAGACACCATATTATTAGTGCTTCCTGAATCTACTACAACTTTGCATACTTTACCTTTGCATTTGTAGGTGGTCTTGAACAATGTTTTCCTTTGAGTCATCTCCTTCTCTTTTGATGCCTTGAGGAGTTGTCTTCTCGCCATCAAAGATTCTCCCACTTCTAGAGCAACAAGTTGATTAGGAGAATGCACACTTTCACAATCATCTTCTTGTACCAATTGCACTCTTTTTTCACCACCACTTGATGTAGAACCTTGTTTCTTAGGACACTTAAATGTTGGATGCCCAAACTGATTGCAATGCTAGCACCTTCCTGAAAATGAATTTGAACTCTACCTTGCCATACCTTCCCTTGAAACCTCTGAATCCACCTGTTTGATCAACAACTTGTTCCTTGCTTTTACTTACATCTTGTTCTTCAAAATTCTACCTTGATCCTCTTCCCCTACTAGTGTGCCTTTGCCTCTTCCTTGTCTTTCTTGCCTTCTTTTTAGTTTCTCCTCTGCCTTAGTAGCCAATTGAAAACATTCCTCAACTGATCTAGGCGTAGCCAAACTCAATTCATCTTGGATTTGATATCTCAAACACACATATACCTTTAAATATTTTCATTTTCATCCTCAATATGACCAGACCTTATACTTAGCTTGTGAAAATCTTCAGTATATGTCATGATATCTTTGTTCTTTTGTTTTAAACTTTGCAACTTCTTAAATGTTTGTATGGCATGATCACTTGGAAAGAATTATGCTTTCACCCTTGACACCATCCTATCCCATGAACTAATCTTTGGCTTTCCTTTCTTCACTCTCTCCTCTTGAATTTAATTCCACCATGTCAATGCAGGTCCTTTCAACTTAGTCTTAGCAAACTTCACTTTTTGATCATCAAAAACCTCCTTGAATTCAAAGAAATTATCTAGTGCATCTGTCCAGTCTAATACCTCTTCAACATCCAGTTTTCCATTATACATTGGCACATCAACTTTCACATCAGAAGCATCTCCCTTCACATCCTTAAGCATCTTTATCATCCTTCTCTCATTAGGATCCCAATCAACATCTTGGGTTCTTCCACTTGGAGGGTTTTCTTGCTCACCCTCGTCCTCTTCCTCTCGGTTACTTTCCTCTTCAATGGCCTTTCCTCTTCTTTGCTCTTTCTCCATTGCTGCAAACCTGGCTAAGATGGCTTCTTGTGACTCTTTCAAAATCTTAATCTCCCTTGCAAGAACTCCACTACCTTTAGGAGGCATTTTGTCTTTTCAACTTCTCACTTTTCACAATCTAAACTGCAACTTTTCACCCTCAAATGATCTAATACCTATGCTCTGATACCACTTGATGCAGATTAGGGAGGAAATCAACCACTAATCACAATTAGATTAGTTTCAAACACTCTTCAATCACAAAACCCTCAATTCAGTACTTAACTCACCAATTCACCTTCACTTCCTTGTAGCATTCACAACAAAGAAAATTGTTCATAACTTATCAAAGACAACTCAAACCCACAACTTAATAGGCATTTTAGATACCCATTAGAGATTTATTCAACATATATTCAAATCACTTAGGGTCACTTTGGACCATCAACCTTGAATCAAGGTTGCTACACTGTCCTCCTTGGCCAATCATGCCACTTTTACAAAGCAACACATCTCCAATATTTCTTACAAGTCTAAATCTCTAGTGAAAAAGCCTTACCAGACCACAAAACCTCAAATTCCACAAATTTTAATTAGAGAAACGTCCTCCAAGACACATAAACACCAAACCCTCCTTTTAGACTAGTTTGAAGGGGTTTATTGAAAATCACTACTCCAAGCTTCTACCCGGCCAACCAAGACTTCAAACAACTCTAAATATGTCTACCCATGATTAATAGACCTTCAAAAACCACTTCCCCAAGGTTTTTCAACCATTCTTAACCTTTCACCACCAAATTTTACCCAAAACAATAGAATACCACCTAGGGCATCACTCCACAAACCACACATTGCCTCCCCTACTCTCAAAACCCAATAGACCACTAAGCCTACCTACAATTACCCATTCCACCAAGTTGTAGAAGATTCTAATGGTGGAATGGATCATTAAAACATTTTGTTTTCTCTTAAACCTACACATAGGGTATTATAGACCCGTTTAAAGAAAATTGCCTCCTAAATGCTTAAATATGAAATACAATAAAATCAAAACTAAAGTAATACTAAACCAAATCTCCATCGAATCCACTGCCTGTCAGATCACAAGCAATCTGTATGAGGCCATACAGAGATTTGAACAACAAATTTTACTAGAAAATGCAAGGAAAATAGTAGTTTCAATATTCAAAATTCAAACTTACAAAAGCTAACCTCTTTCCCAACGTTCCACAAGGATTTTTAAAGCATTAAAAACATATCCATTCAGTTTCCAACTGATTCCCAACGAATGAAACTAACTTGACTCTTCATCTTCCTAATTTTGCATTTTTGCAACTTTTCCAATATGACAACTTTTACAAGATTAGCAACTTTTGCAAGAATGACACCAAACTTGAAAAACTGACCTAAAACCAACTCAAAATGAATTTTACAATATAAAATGGTCTATCATGACCTTATTTTCCATACAAAAGACTAGACACCAAAACTATCAAAAGACCCCATTAACAAAATGAACCAACATGGTGCCCCTGCACCAGTTTAGTTTCGATAAAGTTGATCGAGGCATGTATGTTATTATTCTCTTGTTTAGTTAAGTTCTCATTTAGGAAGCAACTAAGGATATTGAAAATTTGTGTTCCATTTCCAGTTTGAAGTAGTTTCCTTAGATTTTGTAAAGTAGGAATCATACCAATGTCCATGCTTTTAGTAAGGATAAAGTCTTGTAAGTTTTCTAGGCTTTGATCTAGTCTTTTTATGTCTTATTGAGAGAAATGAACATAATTCCAATTGGTTATAGAGAGTTAAGTCAAGGGAAATAAAGTATGCATACTATGATCCATAGGGGGTTGATTATTAACACTATTAGGAAGAGAGCTAGAAAACCCAAGATCCACGATGAATGGTATATCGCGGGATGACATGAGACTTGAACTATGTCTAACAATAGTATTGCTAATAGGACACCAAGTTGTAAAGCTCATACAAGTTTTACAAACTTAGTGTGCAAACCCAAAATGGAAGGAGGAAGTATAATGACCTAGTATGAATGCAATTTTTAGATTCTAAACAAGGCAATTTACTAATTACACTATATAATAAATTGAAAATGAAATGTTGTAAATGAAATTTTGAATTTTGATAATACACTAAATGAAGCAAATTAAGCTAGATTTAATAAAATGAATGAAACAAAAATTCATTAAACTGAAATAAAGATGTAACAACAACAAACAAAAGCACAATACATGAGTTTTGAAATTCCAAAAGTGCAAATTTAGGTCTAATCAAGGACTCATTCGCCCTAGGGCGAATGGGTCCTAGATTAGGGTTTTGGGACTGATTTTTACAGATTTTTAGGCCTTTTCTAATGTTTTTCAAATTTAGGTATGCTATAGTAAGTTTCTATTTCAGATTTCTGTAAATGCGATGTGAAATGCAAGATGAAAATGTGACAAAATGATGAATTACAAGACCTAGTTTGATATTCAATTTTATTTTGATTTTCAAATGCAAGTTAATTTGATGTATGATGATATGCAAAATGATAGGTTTTTTGTATTTTTTAGATTTAAAGAATGCAAACAATGCAATCTAAAACCCTAGATGAGATGCAAACTTGAATGAAAAATAAGACACCCTAAATGAGATCTAATTCAATGCAAATGAATGCAATATCTAACCTAGGATGAAAAGAGTGACTCCCAAAATCAAAAAATTACAATGCTTAAGAAGCCGAGTTCACCAAAATGAAACAAAGAAAAAGAGGGTTCACCCCAAATGCGATTAACTAATGGAGTAACCCAATTTTTGTGTGTCTTATGTTTTACTCAATTATGAGAGGAAAAATGCATAAATAACAATAAAAAAATCAATCCTAACTGTTATAACAACAAAATGGAAGGTTTTAAAATGCTAAAATGATGTGTACCTTGCTGAAAAAGTGTTGTTTCGGGCCTCATTGAGGAATCATTCGCCCAGTGGCGAATGGGTCCCTGTTAGGGTTTTGGAAAAGGGATTTCTGGGTTTTGTTCTCAATATTTGCATTCCCAACTCCTAGGTGTTTAGCTTCCAAAAGTCATAAATAAATTATGTATAGTAATTTTTTATGATTTTACAATAAAGATGACAACTTTGCAACTTTTGTTCTCCTCTTGTTCTTCAATCTAAAACCTACAATCACACATCAAGAGAGAAGAAAAATTGTTGATTGTTAGGGAATAGGGGTTTGCCTTGGTCAAACCCATTGAGGTAATTAAACCTTGTGACGAAACAATGAAACATGAACATGAAAATGAAACATGAAACTTGAAACAATGATACCTTGGATGAAGTATTGGAATGTAAATCAACAATCTAGCATGAAGTGGCCATAAGGATTGTAGATCTTGATCTTGAATTTGGATATGAAATAATATTTGAATTGGATCTTCAATGCTATATCAACACATTATCTCAACAACATGCATGATGTACTATTCCTTTGGCATGATGATATGACCTTTGATTGCTGCAATAAAACCTTGATAATCTGCCCTTGAATGTCTTTGAAAATGCTCTTGAATTCTCTATAATGCTCTTGTGAATATTTCTTGATCTTATGAAACTCTTCTCTTAGGGGAAACTATGTAAAATGATCTTATATTTATACTTAACTTAAGATTAAATCACAAAATTCAAATAACACAAGCCGACATCAGATCTAGGATTCATAATCATTAAAATCCCACCAAGAATATGTTCAAAAAGGGGTGTCCTAAGTTAAGGACCCCTTCGCCATAGGGTGAATGGATCCTAGCATAATCAACTAGGAAAAGTTTCAGGGATATGAAATAACATGTAAAAAGGGGGTCTTAGGACCTAGGAAGGACCCATTCGCCAGGTGGCAAATGGGTCCCAGGTCACTAGCCTAAGACTCAAACCTTGCCAAATTAAGTGTTATGAAACATTATTGAGTATCAGGCTTTATCCCTTGGAAAATTTAATTAATAAGGCTTGGATTTGAATTTAAGGGGACAATTAAGCTCTAATTAACCTCAATTAATTAATAAAGCCCTATATTAGTGTGAAAGTGTAAAGGAACATATTAAAAAAACCCTAAATAAGGCATCATTAAGTCCGTTTTGTTAAAAAGAGGCCCTAGACTCAATGTGAATTGTAAAACACATTACAACACTAAATCAATGCAACATTAGGCTCATTTATGGTTAATTATTCCAAATTAAGTAAGAAAAAGGGATAAATCTTTCTGTTACTACATTAACATATATAAATCATTTACTCATGAGTTATTTAAATCTAGATATAATGTATAAACACTCAAGTGTAAACATGTTCATGTAGATTGACATAAACATTTAAACATAAGCAAACATGTACATACACAGATGATTTTTTTAAGCTCAAACACATGTATGTATATCATAAGCAAATGTATACATGTATGTAATCAAGTTTAACCTAACAAATACATGTCTAAAGATAATCAAATGTAGGTCACAATGTATTAAAAACTCATAAATCTAGTAGACTAATCGTCACGTTGAATCCTAGTCGATCGATCCTCTGAATGAGAATCCTGCTTCGATGGATGTGCTGAGCTCTAGAGATGAAATTGTACACAATGTGTTAAATACATCATATATATAAAAAATTATTTAAGAATGTACATGTATTTTTAAATATCTATAGATAGACATGTATGTACACATATAAATATAAAAATTTAACTCACATGTCCACTAACAATAATATCATCAACTGAATCATGCATACATGATCTAACCCCAGGCTAGGAGTAACATGAGGTAGCTCCATCTACAATATATATATAGTTAAAACTAAAGTTTAAATAATTAAAAAAAAATTTGAATTGAACATGCACATGCACACATGCATATAGATACACATGTACCTACACATTAGGTGGCATTGGATTCAAGCCCTTTGTAATGGTTGCCTCTACTAAATCAACCAAATGAGCTTTCTGAGTCGACATGTCAAGATATACATCTATTTGAGCCTTCACATGTCGTGCCAATAATGATGAGTGAAGGGGACTAACCCACTGAGATGACATAGATGAAAATTTTGAACACGTCAACATCTCCACAAAACCTATAGAAGTTTACACCCTCTCTAGGTCAACTAAAAAATCAGTAACTTGTGCAATAATCAAATGATTTGTAGGTGGATCCTAATATGCACCGGTGCTAGGCCCAGAGTGATGAGAATGATGGGATCCTAGATGTGAATGAAAAGATGCACCCATACAATCTCTAACTTGGTCTATAGAGATCCCATGGTCTGATGCGATGAAGGCATATGCCTCCAAGAGGTCCTTAGCCAAATAATGCAAATTCCTTCGTGCCATCTGTCTTGTAAGAAAATCAAGCTTTGCGGGTGTAGGGATGCTCACCATAGCATAAGGATCAAGATCAATGCTATTGTACTATGTTGCAAATGAAGGTTTGGATCGTGGATGTCTTGACATCAAATACTGACCCACACGATCAATAGCTATCCTAGTGGCAACAACTACAATATCACCTACACTTTAAATTGCTTCCCTTTGGGAAGCAATGACAACCTGATCTGCTAAGGGGACCAAGGTTGGGGAGAGAGTAGGAGACCTCTCACCAACCAATACCCTAAACACTAGGGTCGATTGATTTGATCAATGATAATTGTCCCTATTGACAATCCTACCATGCCCCTTACCAAGATATGTTGGAAGGTCACATTAGTTGACATTGAGGCCCAAATGAACCTCAACATACAACTGTTGTGCAAAATATATAGGAATTTGGTCATTATTTGGATATTTCCAAATGCTATAAGAAATCAGGGGTAGATCAAAGTGGCCATAACAACATCCACACATTTGGTAACCTGGTATGCCCTCACCTTAGGTTTATCTTGATAGTATGGAAAACATTGGGATTTGATAATTTCTTTGGTTACTAAACCTTGAATTTGAGAAAAGGAAACATCACCACTAACTTCTTCCTGCATGTGGGAAAGAATAACAACTACTCTTTTAGGGGAAAATGCACTAGTGGATTTGTGTTTATCTCTATTTTTTTCTAGGATCTCTAATATGGACATGCAAGTGTCCTTATATATGCTCATGTTGGTACCATCAATTAGTGAACCTCTCAATCTCTCAATCTCACTATTAGTATGTGCAAATAGTCCCTGAGGTGGAATTGGTGCATTTGCCATGATGTGTACCTAAAGGAGCAATGAGAACTTCTTGCTTTAATATATCTATAGAGAATAGAAATACTAGAACATATACATTCAATTTAAATTTAAAATAACTATTCACAAGTGATCTAGAATGTATTGAACTTTATCTATAGTTCTTGTGCATATACATGCAATAACTTTAATGTAACTTCTAGAAATGTAACTAAGCATGTGCAAAAAATAAATTAATTTGAAATATTAATAAATATAATTTAATTCACTTCATGTGTTCATTTCACCAAAATGTAGAAACTTGTAACTATACATAAATAAATATATAAAATGATCTTAAATATATAATTTCCATGTGTAAATCACAAGGGCCAACAATATGGAAAGAGTAATAAAATTGAGCTTAAATATATTGATCATGAAAGGTCTTACATTCATGCTTACATATCAAACACACTACCACCTACATATGAACTCGAACACACTACTCTTAGCTATTTTTCTCATTTGCATTGGTTTTCAAACATGATTTAAGATTTTTTGACTATATTTTCCTTATTGAACTAAACTTGTTTGATGAGTTCTAGACTTAGTTTTTCTTTAAATAGATCATTAAAATGGAATTTATGATATTTGGTACGTTTGAAAATGCATTTAAGGGTGATGAATTTTTTTGAGATGTAATAGGTCCTCATTTTACATGATCTAAATACAAATGTTCCTAGAATGGTTGCTTTTTGTATTTTAAAAAATGGATGTAATTAAAATTACACAAATGAATGTCTTTAAATACCAAGAAATAGAAATAATTTATGCAAACATATAAGTTAGGTCAATTCCTAAGAGCTAATAAGAAACCACAATTTTAATTTGTTGATTTTGAATTGAATTTTATGGTCAATCTTGAGCCACATAGGTTTTGTATTGCATATAAATTTACATGTGCAAGCAAAGAAAGTGATCTCTAGATGATGCTATAAGTGGAGTTGAAAAAATGAAACCAAAGATTCTTGAACTTAAAAGAATTCCATGGAACAAATACAATTGGAAATAGATTCAATAAGGAAAAGGAAAAATGTTTTAACAAGTGTCAAGAAGTTTTGTATTGCATATGAATTTACATGCAAGCAAAGAAAGTGAGAGATTCAATGCTATAAGTGGAGTTGAACAAATGAAACCAAATATTCTTGAACTTAATAATTCCATGGAAGAAATACAATTGGAAAAAGATTTAATAAGGAAAAGGTAAAATGAATTTTTAACTTGTCAAGAGGTTTTGTATTGCATATGAATTTACATGCAAGCAAAGAAAGTGAGAGATGATGCTATAAGTGGAGTTGAACAAATGAAACCGAAGATTCTTGAACTTAAGAATTCCATGAAATAAATACAATTGGAAATAGATTCAATATAAGGAAAAGACAAAATGAATTTAAACTCAATATAGGTTTTGTATTGCATATGAATTTACATGTGTAAGCAAAGAAAGTGAGCTAGATGATGCTATAAGTTGAGTTGAACAAATGAAACCAAAGATTCTTGAACTTAAAATAATTCCATGGAACAAATAAAATTGGAAATAGATTCAATAAGGAAAAGGAAAAATGAATTTTTAACTTGTCAAGAGGTTTTGTATTGCATATGAATTTACATGCAAGCAAAGAAAGTGAGAGATGATTTTAGTTGACTTGATTTGTGTACTTGATCTACACAAAAATATATGTAGTACGTATCTAATTATTTTTCCTCATGGTTGAACTACCTTAGACATTTGGACCTTCTTGTGTTCCTAAATGTGTGCATACAGGTCAAGCTAGATTGATTTTATGGGATTTGTGTGCTCAACAAAATAAATTTTTATATCAACATAAAATAAGCTCTTTCTCTTTCTCCATGTAGTTTAAACATAAATTATATGTTAAATTTAGGAGTATATTTAAGGTAACTTACATGTTATAATTTAGACTATATTTATTGAATTTGTGTCCAATTATGAAAGTTCAATTCTTGTAAGATTGCAAGTATTTTTTATAGCTGATTTTGACATGTAAATTCTAGAGTCTATATTGAATTAGTTGAAGAAATCTCATTTTGTTGATTTGTGATCAATTGCAATAATTCTTTGTCTTAGTTTTTTATAGGAGAGGCATAAAAGGTTTTTACCTTGCCTAAGTTAGTGTGTCAAACCACACATTTTTGTTCTCTACAATGGATATTTGATCCTCCTTCATAAATGAATGAGTTCTTAGGGTGAAGCTACCTTAACTTAATCTCTACAATTTAACCTTTACATTACCTAACATCTATGACTAGTGGATATTTAATTCCTACAAGAAATCCAATTTAATCTAAGGGCCATAAGTATCCATGCATGTATGCATGTCTAAGATGGTACCAAATGAGGGGACTATTCGCGCCCACAAAAGGATATGAAAATCATGGCAAAACCTATCTTGGGAATTGGACATTCTAGCAGGCGACTAATATCTCTTTGTGGTCGTTCATTTACTTGTCAAACCAGGGAACATATGCTTTAAATGGAGCGGCACTATATGTGCACTAAGAACCGGTTTCAGTCACAACCTATTAAAAATAAATACTTGGAAAGAAATTCTACCTATGCTACAGGAAGGTAATGCAAAGTTCTCTTAACTCAACCATAATCTAACCAAAGCAGAAATCATAATAGCTGCAATTGAGAGACAAACTATAAACTGGCCTTATGCTGCAGGAACAAACACAGGGATGGATTCCCGATGCTGCAGGAATAGTATAAGATTGAGCTTGTGCTAAAACTTCTAAAATGAAATCTAACTTGGACTAACAAAGGATAAACAACTACTCTCCTACAGATACTTACTAAGTGGGCCCCCTTAGCAAGCATCAACTAATTTACACAGAATATTATACTCAGAACTCCATCAACTTTTATTCATAACGTGAAATCATTTACATTGATTGTTCTGCTTCAGAAAACTAACAAAAACTATGATTCATATTATAACTCTAACTCTTACATAATCTGCTTCTCTATCTATCTCCTATTTCTCTTTCCTCTTTTTCTCCCTCTTGTGTTCACCCACACAAGAGGAACACTTATTTAAATCAGGAAAACAACTAACTAACTAACCCTAATAGAGAAAGACGTGGATGTAAAATGTATCCCAAATTTGAGGAACAAACTTCATAAATGAGTTTATCCGTTCAACCCGATCCAGAGAGAATCTAGCACTCCACTCTTTCCAGATTAATTGACATTTAAAATCCATCCCAACAGTTTCGGTCAAAGAGTCTTCGCCAGAGCTTCCTTGAAGTCGTGTAGGAAATGGACTTTACTGCAAGGCCGAGATTGGCTGCGCTTGACTTGATCATACTTTCTTCAACAACCTGCGAAACACAAGGTAACATATGCGAAAGAAAAGGTGCATGGCACATACACAATATCCATTCATTAATCACATATTTAAATCTATTTCATCATTCAAAAACTACATGCGTTATACCAATCATTTGGGGAGTCAAACAGGGTAATAAATATAGACATGTCAACATGATAGGCTGTAGGAACATGAAAGTGTATTGCTACAGGATATCCCCCAATAAAAGGTTTCAAAAGAGTTAAACAACCATGAACAACAAAAGTAAAAGTATTAAAAGTACACCATGATATCCAAATTATGAGCATATTTTGGGCTCATCATTTTGCCCCCTACTTAACCCAATGCTGGTCCTCCAGCATTAAACTTCCTGGTGGTCTCTCTGAAATCAGTGGTTGAGGCATGACCCTGAAATGGAATTCCAAATTTGTAATAAAAACCTCTGAAACTCTGCCACCTTTCATACCTACGAGCTTCTATATCTTCATTAATATTTGTAGCCTGGTAGGGATAAAGGGGCCACATTAGCACAAGAGGTCTAAATGTCAATGGAAACCACAATTCAAACCTCTTTTGAAGGTCCAACTGTATATATCTGCTTGATCGTTTAAGAGCTGCCGTAAAATTTAGGGGACTGTGAGGCTCAGACCTTCTTAACCCAACAATTAATCTCTCCCACCTCTTTTCAATTCTAGAGTATGACAATCTCCAAAACGAGTATTTCTGTTCTTGAAACTCATCATATACCTGCTTTTTGAGATCAAATATTTTCATCTTGGCTGTATCATTATTAAAGCCATATGCCACAGTAAGCCAGGTTTTCAACATTGTATGGGGGTCTGAACTCTCAGGGCGCAATGGAACAGGCTCATTCCTTTCGGCTTCTTCATATGCTTCCCATTGCCTGCCATAATTTTCTTCGTTTGTTGCCCAAGACATAAGTGATCTCAAATGGATGTCCCCAATGCACAAAAGGGGATTCCACTCTGTTTCAAATGGAATTATAAAGCCATGTAAATAGAATTCACACAAAGAATTTCTTAGCCAATTAGGAGCGGCCTGGTATGCATCATAGAATTCTTTAGCAGTGTGAAGAATAGGATCTTGATTTCTAGAAATTCTCATTAGTTGGAACCACAAAAATTATTCCTTGAGGCACAAAACATAAACTCTGAGTGGTGGTCTACATTCCATAATCTGACCAGTTACCTTTAGCATTTCATCCATTTTCTCCTTTAACTCCTGAATTTCCTGTTTCTGCCCTTCAATTTCCTTTTTCAGTTTCTTCTTTTCTTCCTCCCAAATACTTTGTTGCATTTCAGTCTTGGCTAGGTGGCGGAAACTAAGGGTTTGCAATGTAACCAGTCTCCATGTTACTTTGAAATATTCCAAAAATTCAATCAAAATGTCTTTTTGTAGACAACAATGGCTTGACAAGTTGTAGGGGGAAATGAGGCTTCATTGGCCACTTCCAATTGTTCAGTCTATTCTTCCTCTTGCTACAGGATGAATTCCTGTTGCTAAAGTGGAGAAGACTATGCTTCCTCCAAAATCTGCATAGCCGCAACATCCAAGTCATCGAGACTTGGTACCCCCTTTCATTATGTTCAACTTCCCTTGTTTCAATTTGTTCTTCTTTAGGAATAACAAATGAACTCTGTGCAGCACTCTCAGACACATTCTAAGAAACATCATATTTAGACTCTACAGATTCTTTTGAAATTATAATAACCTCAGGTTGAGGTGAAGTAGGGGATACTTTACATTGTTTTCTGGTGGAAACTCTTCTTGGCAATGTTGCGGCTGCCGGAGGTGCTCTTGTAGCCTTCCTCTTTTTGAATTTCCTAGAAGGTTTTGCCTTGTTAGAGGATGATGGTGAACTGGTGACGGCAACAGGTGTTGCTGTAGGAGACATTGTTGCAGGGGAAGATGCTGCAGGAGAAGAGCATTGCCTTTTATGAGAACGAGGGTTAGATTTTGGGGTTTGTTCTACCCCAGATGACTCTCCTGCCTTTGTTTTCCTCTTTCTCTCCTACTGGCAGCCCTAGTTTGCACCCAGGCAGAGGACTCAGGTGTGAGAGCTGCAGGACCAGGCGCTACAGGAGCAGATGACCCTTGTTCTGTTCTCCTATTGGTAGACGCCATTTCTTCTTTCTTTTTCTAAGGCCATGGGGTAAGTGCCCTAAGGGGTTTTGGACGTTGCAGGCTCTTCTGGGCAACAAATTCTTGCCAGGAAAGAGGTGATACATCTCTCAAAGAGCGTTCAATCAACAATTTTATAAGGCCGTCGTGAGCAATAGAATTATCCTTCCCCTATTGGGTTCCGTGGGCACATTGTTCCATAAATTTTAACAAAAAGTTCAGAACATTAACAGCTAACCCATGCCTCATATGACTTAGCAATTTAAAGTGGTAAGAATACAGGTAAGAAAAATGACCTTCACATGTTAAATACCTGATGATGAAAGCAGCGTATTTTGGGTATGGAGGAGGCAATGAAACTCGCTTGCATCCCTGCTTCAAGACTTCCAAAGGTCCATCAGTGGGTATTAAAAATTTTTCCCTTGTAGAGGCAACATCCGAAGAAATTTTTTTTCCAACGGATGGAGGCCCGGTTACCTCTGCAATTCTTTCTTCAGTTACAACAACTGTTAGACCCCATACTGTAGCCTCCCCTTCAGAAAGGGTGCTTAAAAATTCACCTGGAGCCTCCTCATTGAAAGCATCTAAACTCATAAAGTAATTCAACCATCCATAGAGGTTGAATGCTTGGACTGTTTGGAGATTTTGCATTAATAACTCATGAGCTATAGGCTCATGTCTTACCAGCTGACCACCCATGTTCACAGTTTTGCCTTAGTTGAACTCAACTCTTTTCTCAAAATCCAAAAAATTCCCTTTTTGTTCTGGTTCTTTTCTGTTCTGCCATCACTTTTCTCTTCTTTTTTCAAAAATAAAATTTTTGAACAAGTAGTTTTAATTGTAATTTACAATGAAAAACATGCAATGAAAAAGACATGCAATCATATTTGGAAAGTACCAGAAAATAATAAAGAAATATTATCTAAGCAATTGTGACAGCAGTGAAAGGACAGGTTTGAAAAGTGGATTATCCCGCCCCCTACTTAAAGTATGACATGTGTCCACACATGTACTAAGGAATAGGCAGAGATCGGGTAATAATGACTAATACAGACATTGCAGAAAATGAATAAAATAAAATAAATCAATAATGCAATAACAAAACATATTGCATACCTTTCATTAAATGCTTGTATGTGCTAAGAAAGATGATGGCTTCGGCATGAGATGACAGTTGGGAATAAGATCATAATTAAGGGTGGTGCGGATGAATGAGGTGGATGGGTGACGTGGACGGACGAGATGAATGAATGGAATGGATGGATGGTACAGAAGATAAAGAAGTGAAATGTGGCGACAAGTGGGAATGAAGAAAAAGGGTTTCCTTAAAATTGAAACCTTTATTATGAGCATGCATTACAAAATTATGGTGAAGCTGCAGGAGAAAGGCTAAAGGCTTTGGCTGCAGGAGGATTAGTAGCAGGATCCTAGACGAACTGCTGCATGAATTCTTCTTTTGAGACTGGTTTATGGTACAACCGGAGGCGGTGTCCATTAACTAATAGCTTAAATCTAATAGGATCAATTGTAACAAGTTGAACTGAACCATTAGCAAATACATTCTAAATTTCATACAGGCCCAACCATCTGGTTTGTAATTTTCCTGGATTGTCCTTATATCATGAGTCATAAAGCAGAGCCCAATCGCCTACTTTGAATTTCTTTTCCTTAATGTATTTATCATGCCACCTTGTTCTCTGATTTTGTATTATCTCAGTGTGCTGCAGGGCATTTTTTCGGAGCTCATCCAGAGCATTGAGTTGCATGATTCTATCCTTTTGTGCATTTGTTAAATCCATGTCCATCTTGAATGCTGTTATTAGAGTCTTATGTTCAAATTCTATTGGCATCACAGTTGTTTTACCATACACCATTTCAAAAGGTGTATATCCTGTAGCAGTCTTCCAGGTAGTACGGTAGGCCCATATAGCTTCTGGTAACCTTGTGGTCCAGTCCTTCCTATGCAAATCTACAGTTTTAGTCAAAATGGCCTCTATGTCCCTATTTGTGACTTCAACCTGGCCATTGGCCTGGGGGTGATAAGGAGTTGATTTCTTGTGCCGTATATTGTATTCATTGACTAAAGCTGTGATAAGTGTAGAAGTAAATTGTGCTCCTTGATTTGTCACTACTTCCCTAGGGACACCAAACCTAGTAAATATTTCCTCATAGAGGAATTCAACCACTTTATTATCCCTAGCATGTTTCATAGGCTTAGCCTCTACCCATTTTGTGACATAATATGTGCATACAAGGATGTAGGACTTACCATTAGAAGGTGGATCAATTGGTCCTACAAAATCCAGTCCCCATTTGTCGAAGGGTGCAACTACAACTTGTGGAAATAGAGGCATCTCATCAAATCGAGTTGGTCTTCCCATCCTCTGGCATCTGTCACATCTACTGGTATATTTGGCTGCATCTCTATGCAAAGTTGGCCAATAGTAACCAGTATTTAAAATTTTCATCGCTGTCCTTTTGGCAGCAAAATGTCCACCACACGGCTCATTATGGCTTGCATGCAGTATATCATGAGTGTCCTCCTCTGGTACACATCTCCTCATAGCTTGATTTGGCCCTATATAAAACATGCAATTTGCAATCCAAGAAAAGTTAAATCTTTTCTCTACCAATAATCTCTTTTCCTTAGGGGAGAATTGAGGAGGAGTTCTTCCTGTGGCTAGATAATTTGCTATATTAGCATACCATGGGTGAATAACCTTGATTGCAAACATGTGCTCATCAGGAAAGGAGTCTTCAATAAGTGTAGAGTCATCTTGCCTTTGAATTCTAGAAAGGAAATCAGCAACCATGTTGGCTTTACCTGGCTTGTCCACAATTGTAATATCAAATTCCTACATCAGCAATAACCATCTTGCCAGTCTGCCAGATATTGAGGCTTTATTCATGAGATACCGGATTGCTGCATGATCAATATGGACAAATATCTGATAACCAGTGATATAATGCCTGAATTTATTGAGGGCGTAGATGATTGCCAACATTTCTTTTTCTGTACAGTGTAGTTTAATTTAGCCCCTTGCAGATTTTTGCTTATGTAGTAGAGTGCATGTTCTGTTGAACCATCCTTCTGCCCTAACACTGCGCCAATGGCATAATCTGATGCATCAGTATGAATATGAAATGGAAGTGACCAATCAGGTCCTTTCAAAATAGGTGCCTGTGTAAAGGTGACTTTTAAGTCAAGGAATGCTTTTTCACATTCCTCTATCCAAGAAAAATCTGCATCTTTCTTCAGCAGACTGTATAAGGGGCCTGCTGTTTGGCTGAAGTCCTTGATGAATCTTCTGTAGTATCCAACATAACCTAGAAAGCTCCGTACCTCTTTCTGCTTAGCAGGAGAGGGTAGCTTAGAGATGACCTCAATCTTAGCAGGATCAACCTGAATTCCTGCAGCAGAAATATAGTGACCAAGCACTATTCCCTCCTGCATCATCATGAAGCACTTTTGACTATTCAGTGATAGGTTGTGATCTTCACATCTCTGTAGTACATTCTACAAGTTGGATTGAGCTTCCTCAAATGTCGTACCATAAACAGTAAAGTCATCCATGTATATTTCCATGCAATCATATGAGATGTCTGAGAAGATACTTATGACTGCCCTCTGGAAAGTTGCAGGAGCATTACAGAGACCAAAAGGAAAAACTGAATAGGAAAACGTTCCCCAAGGGCAAGTAAAAGTAGTCTTTTCTTGATCCTTAGGAGCAATCTTGATTTGATTGTACCCACTGAAGCCATCTAAGAATGAGAAGTACTTTTTCCTAGCTAAATTATCTAGAACTTGATCAATGAATGGAAGAGGAAAGTAATATTTCTTTGTTGCCAAGTTGAACTCTCTGTAATCTACACATACCCTCCATTTTCCTCCTTTCTTAGGAACAATGACCAATGGGGAAACCCACTGACTATTTGAGATTGGGTAGATAAAGTCAACTATTAACATTTTCTACAATTCTTCTTTAACAATTTCTCTCAAAGTTGGATTAATTCTTCTTTGAGGCTGCCTGATAGGTTTGAAGTCACTGTTAATATATATGCGATGTGTACAAAATTTTGGGTCTAAACCCTTCATATCCCCATAGTCCCATGCAAAAAATTTGTGGTGGGCTTGCAGCATTGTGGCTAGGGCAGTTTGTTGAGACAAAGGCAACTTATTATTAATATGCAGACAACGGCCTGGAGATACTTCTATCTGTTTGGTGAGATCATTTATTGAGGTTGATGATAAAGGTGGTGCCTATATATCACATAATAGCAAATCATGATGGCTCTCAGGATCCAGTTGCTGCAGGAAACATTGCTAAGAACGGCTGTCCAAAACAGATGGGCTATTCAAACTAGAACTAAACTGCAAAATGTGTAGAAGCAGGTTATCTTCACTTTGAAGCTGAGAAAATGGATCAGTTTGTAGCATCATTAACTGAGCTAATGAATTGAATTCTTCAAATTCCTCTCCTAGATCTGGCCAAATTGGTTGAGACAAATCTGGTAGAGGTTGTGCAGGTGGGTATAAAGCCAATTTCTTCCTTGACTGACCATCATAAATTGTCATGTCTCCTAAACGACATCCTATAAGGGCATCAACTGTAGCTAACCAAGGTCTGCCTAGGATAATAGGATATCCTCCTAAGGTTGCCTTAGTGGACAATATGGTGAAATCAGCAGGGTATTCCCAAGACTCAAGAGTGACAATGACATCTTCTATCACCCCATCAGGTGTAACCGTGGAACTATCAGCAAGTTGCAGGACAGTCGATGTAGACCGAATGTTTGGAATATTCAAACACTCCATAGTGTGCTTGGTCATCACATTAATGGATGTACCAAGGTCAACCAAAACATTTCTTACTACTTGACCATTGATATTTATTTTCACTACAGGACTTCCAGGATCAGTATATTTTGGGATGACAACCTTCCCCAACATAATATCGGCTAACTGTCATAGGACATGGATAGTTTGGGGATCCTTTTTCTTTCTTCCTTATTTCTTTAAACAAGCCTCTTTAATGGCTTTTCCATAGACTGGAACATCTTTAATAGCTTGAAAAAGAGGAATTTGAACTTGTACATTATTTTAACTGCTCCAAAATATCAAAGGTAGGCTCTTCAATGGTCTTGGGTGTAGTAATTTGCAATCTCTGAGGAAAAGGTGGTGTAGTCTGAGGCTACATGATAGGTTCCTTAGAGGCAGTAGCTGATATAGGTATATCTTCTGCATGATCAGTAGGTTGTTTAGCGACAGAGTTTGGAATCTCTATAATTACAGGTGGCTGTGGAGCAAGGAGAGTGGTTCCAGACCTGAGATGGATATCATTGATATTCAGGGCATAAGCTGGATACTGGTTGACTTTTACAGAATACATAGGTTGCTGTTGTTGTTGCTGCTTATTATTAGGATTTGGCAATGGTTGAGCAGGCATAGGCGTTTGTTTTGGAGGGCCAGTATTTGCTGCAGGTGTTGCAGGAGGAGGCATAAGGGCTAGAGGTTGTGGCTATTGAGACTGCAAAAATCCAGGGGGTTGGTTCTGCCATTGCTGAGAACTTCTCCGTTAAGGGTTTCTGCTGCTAGTTACTTGGAGGTGGAGTCCATTGTCCTTGTGGCTGCTGCCAACCTCCTTGAGGGGGTTGCCATTGAGGGCTCTGATAGTTAGGCTAGTATGGTTGAGGGGCATTCCAAGGTGGAGATGGGCCATATGTAGGTTGCCATTGGTTATTATAATTAGAGTAAGGATTACCAAAAGTCAAAGGATCTTGAGGCATACCTTGTCTTGGAGCCCATGGTCTCCTTTGTGCAACAAAGAAGACTTGGTCATCATCACCTTCTATCATCTTAAAATCAGTAGGTAACTGTTTAGCCTCCATGTTGGCCACCATCTTGCATTTGCAGTCACATTTTTTCTGTCTACAATGTGGACAGAACTCAGCCAGGATTGCCTCAGCCTCCGCATGTTTCTTGCGAGCTTGCATGGTATCCAACAATGTAGCCATGTTGTTTATGATGTCCTGCTTGAAATCAGACAACAAATTTGTGATCTCCATCCGAGAATCTCCGCTGGAAGAAGACTTTCCCACTATAGCTTGATGACCTCTACCCTTCTTCACATTTGTTCGGGAGTAATTGAGACATATCTTCATGAGATCATCCCAAGATGCTTGAGTGATATCTTCGCCTCCCATCAGGTCCAAGGTATCTATACAGGTATCATTGATTCCCCTTAGAAAAATTAATTTATGAGATTCTTCATTAACAGTGTGGTCGGAATTCCTTTTCAGAGAAAACATGAATCTTGATATATAATCCTCCAGACTTTCATCTTCCTTCTCTTGAATTCTGAATATATCATCACCTTTGTAGCCACTCTTACAATATTCCTTGTATTTCTCAAGAAATTTTGTTTGCATGGCTGCCCAACTATCAACAACACCCATTTCCAAACTCATGAACCATCTGAGAGCTCCCTCCTTCAAGGTAGCAGGAAACAATTTCAGTTTGTGAGCATCTGAAGTGTAGTCATAACTGCGACAGAGGATATCAAATTCGAACAAGAAGGTCTCTAGGTCTTCTGTAACTAAGCCATAGAACTTTGGAAGTAATGAAGAAGGAATATTCTTAAGGTTGTCATTGTTTTGTTGAGCAATAATGGGGAATTCAAAAGCAGGAGGTCGATTAGGTGGATTACGTGCCATGTTCACTTGATCAAGTATAGAAGCAAATGGATTTTCTTCAGGTTCTTCATCAAATGGGCTGAATAGCAAGTCAACACACAAATCTTCAGCAAATGGGTCAATATCTAAGTCTCATTCGTCCTCAAATAGGCTATAAGCTAGTTCAATTTTCTTAGCAATGGATGGCAGGTTAGGGAGAAATCTTCCCTGAGCGTCTCTTCTTCTATGCATGCAATGAAAATGGATGGTATTTTAAAAGATTTTGAAAATACTTGAACAATTGACTAAACTACTGCTAACAATGACTATAGCAGGTTCTTAGATTGACACCATCCCTGGCAACGGTGCCAAAAATATTCGTGCCCACAAAAGGATATGAAAATCATAGAAAAACCTATCCTGGGAATTGGACATTCCAACAGGCGACTAATATCTCTTCGTGGTCGTTCATTTACTTGTCAAACCAGGGAACGTATGCTTTAAATGGAGTGGCACTATATGTGCACTAAGAACCAGTTTCAGTCACAACCTATTAAAAATAAATACTTGGAAAGAAATTCTACCTATGCTACAGGAAGGTAATGCAAAGTTCTCTTAACTCAACCATAATCTAACCAAAGTAGAAATTATAATAGCTACAATTGAGAGACAAACTATAAACTGGCCTTATGCTGCAGGAACAAACACAGGGATGGATTCCCAATGTTGCAGGAACAGTATAAGACTGAGCTTGTGCTGAAACTTCTAAAATGAAATCTAACTTGGATTAACAAAGGATAAACAACTACTCTCCTACAAATACTTACTAAGTGGGCCCCCTTAGCAAGCATCAACTAATTTACACAGAAGATTGTACTCAGAACTCCATCAACTTTTATTCATAATGTGAAATCATTTACATTGATTGTTCTGCTTCAGAAAACTAACAAAAACTCCGATTCATATTATAACTCTAACTCTTACATAATCTGCTTCTCTATCTATCTCCTATTTCTCTGTTCTTTTTCTCCCTCTTGTGTTCACCCGCACAGGAGGAACACTTATTTAAATCAGGAAAACAACTAACTAACTAACCCTAATAGAGAAAGACGTGGATGTAAAATGTATCCCGAAATCGAGGAACATACTTCATAAATGAGTTTATTCGTTCAACCCGATCCAGAGAAAATCTAGCACTCCACTCTTTCCAGATTAACTAACATTTAAAATCAATCCCAACAGTTTCGGTCAAAGAGTCTTCGCCAGAGCTTCCTTGAAGTCGTGTAGGAAATGGATTTTACTGCAAGGCCAAGATTGGCTGCGCTTGACTTGATCGTACTTTCTTCAACAACCTGCGAAACACAAGGTAACATATGCGAAAGAAAAGGTGCATGGCACATACACAATATCCATTCATTAATCACATATTTAAATCTATTTCATCATTCAAAAACTACATTCATTATACCAGTCATTTGGGGAGTCAAATAGGGTAATAAATATAGACATGTCAACATGATAGGCTGTAGGAACATGAAAGTGTATTGCTACAGAATATCCCCCAATAAAAGGTTTCAAAAGAGTTAAACAACCATGAACAACAAAAGTAAAGGTATTAAAAGTACACCATGATATCCAAATTATGAGCATATTTTGGGCTTATCAGGGACATTGTCTAATATGAGTAGTAAAGAAACATTTAAAATAAGTAAACACATTCACATTGCCTACAAATAAATAAATTATTACAAATCAAACTTCTAATTATAGATCTATATCAATAGTTGATTCTATGTTAAAATGTTGAAATATAAGATTACAAGAGAATAAGGCATCCATTAGTTGATAACTTGGTACTGGTCATCATGGTACTAGTTGACTAGTGAGCTATAGATTGACTTTGATGAGGGCTTGTCAACAGTGACCTTGTCATTAAGGAACCAAACATGTTTATATTGTTGATACCTATCTTTATCACTTCGTACTCCATTTATAGGATATCACACTAAATCCTATATAAGGTTTTTCCATAGTTAAGACTAAAACGCTTATTAATTATCTAGAAAATGAACTTCATTATGGTTTTGGCCAAGCTGATCTAGATTTTAAAATGTTAAAATATATGTTAAAATATTGAAATATATGTTAACATGTTGAAATATATCTACAAACTTTGCCAACATCCTCCCTGCATGTGCCAAAATGGGAGCGTTGAACAAGGCAATTGAATTGGTAGACATGTATGCGAAATGTGGAAGCATTGACAAGGCAAGTGAACTGTTTGACCAAAATGTGTTCTCATGGAATGCCATGATTGAAGGATATGCACAAAATTGATTTATTGAAAGGGGTTTAGAAACTTTCAAGCAAACACAATAGGCAGGTGTAAAGCCAAATTTCACAACCTTTGCTAGCATCATCCCTTCCTGTTGCAAAATGGGAGCTTTCGAACAAGGTATGGTAGGGAGGGTGCTGATAAATGTTGTGAAATTTGGCTTTACACCCGCGTATTGCATTTTCTTGAAAGTTTAACATGTATTAGCATGTATGAAAAATGTGGAAGCATATAGAAATCTCGCTGAGAAATTGAGAGACATACGTGGAAGTAGAAGTTGACATCATGGAGGGTGGTGGATGCAAATTTTTATCACCTTCACCTCAGTCGTTTGAAGGGGGGTTCGTTGGGTCATTTTTTGGGTTTGGTTGTTTTCTAGGTGCTAATAAAATGATAATGAAATTGTCATTTTTGATAGTAAATCATTTTTAAAAAACCCCTAAAAAAAGGGTTCGAGCGAACCCCCCTTCACTTGAACCCCATTATTTTATTAATAAAACTTCCACCATTCAAGGGTTCGAGTGAACATGCACAAACAAGGAGGGGTTCACTCAAAGGGGGGTGTTTGAGTGAACCCTAAAATGGGTTCACTTGAACACCCCCTTTCAAGTGAACCCCTTAAAACTCCTTTTTTTTGGAGTGCCTTGGCAATTTTTCTTCGTGGATGCAATTGTAAACTAGTATTGTAGGATCACCCAACCCTAGTTGACAAAAAATACCAAAATTGGAGAAGGGGTTCACTGAATCCATGCTCTGATACCATGTTAGATTTGTGAAAAAACTTGAGATGCAAGATCAAACAATGAACATAAAAACCTTCCATGTAAGAGAGTTGCAAACAATAATCTGCTATATCATCAACTAGAAAAACTTACAAAAAATGAAAAGCTTGCTTGAACCTCAAGAGTCTTCTAGAGAGATAATACAATGAAGGAGAGTTCTTATAAGAGAAAACCCTAAATGATAACGGGATTAAGTCGTGATAGTTGTCATCATCCTATGTGATGAGACAAAATGATCTAATAATAACTCACTCCAGTCAATAGAAAAGAAGCACTCCAAAGTTTAGCTTAAGTGCATGAAGTGAAATTAGATTAATAATCAATTAAAGATTAATTAATTATTAACTAATGAATGATACCTCTAACACACACACACATATATACATGTATATATATGTCATGAATTGAATTATGACACTTTTAGCTTCACAAGATCAAACACATATTCAAAGATTCAAAGAATTATAAGGAAAGGAAACCATTCTACAATATTTTGAACTTAACAAACATATTGATGATAAAATATGCATCGTAAGTAAAAAATAACTAGATATAGGAAATAAGATAAGAGAAGTGAAACATGCATCATTTAGCAACACAAACACCACTTTACCTATAACTCAAGGTAATTAACCTATCTACAAAAGCAAAAAAAACATCAACTTGTGTGTGTGTGCAAAAGTTCTCAAGGTCATGGTATGCATGTGATTCTTCCAAATTTTCTTCCCTCTTTGGTGATGCTCTCCCTCCTCATTCCGGAGGGGGAAAACCATTTTTATACATCCACCTTATTCAACCAATGAGGTAGTTAGTATTATAATAAACATATCAAAACATTACATAAACATTCATAAACCATTGAAATGGTAATATATACACATTTATGTCTTTCAAAAATAATATCCAACTATTTTTTTTCTTGCCTTTATGTAATAAAGAAAATCAATCATAGCTTAAATATTCTTAAAACAAGATTTTTGGCATCATAATTTTAAAGCATATCACAAAATAAAACATAGATAAAGTGGTCCAAAAATAGGGTGTGACATCACCTCCCCTTGAAAGATGATTATGCTTGATGATTTAGTTCAAATTTGAAGTAAAACATAAAATACTTTTTTTTTCTATGGAAGTACCTTAATTAAAAAATGTGGGAAACTCCGATAAAATTATTCATATCCTCCAAAGTGGCACTATCCTTAGAATATTGGTCCCACTGGACCTTGCACTAAGTGATCTCTTTGTTATGCAAGTGGAGCTTGCAAAGCTCAAATACTTTGAGAGGCTCCATTGTGACCATTATTGGATCCTTGACTTGAAGAGAATTCTAATAAAGAATATGATTAAAACTAGACATATACATTTTTAAATAAGACACATTAAAGACATCATGCATTCAAGCAAGAGTAGGTGGAAGAGCTATTTTGTAAGAAACCAAGTTAATTACTTATAGGACCTCAAATGGACCCACATATCTAAGTTCTAGCTTGACGAACTTAACAAACTTAATTGATCTCTTTTGGTGTTTGAATCTTAAGAGTAATTTATCTCCTACTAAGAATAGTTATGGAGTATGCTTGGAATCAACATAAATTTTATGCCCATCATTTGCTTCTGCTAATATTTTTTTGATTAGCTTAATCTGCTCCTCCATTTCTACTAGAATTTCTAGCCCAAGCTAATCCTATCTTCTGTTTTATCCCAAATTATAGGAGTTTGACCCTTCCTGTCATATAATGCTTCAAAATAAGCTATTTTTTTGTAGAATGATATGAATTATTATAGGAAAAATCAACTAGTGGAAGGTAATTCTCCCACTTATATTGCTGATCCATGCAATACATCCTCAACAAACTCTCAAGCACTTTATTTACTCTTTTTGTTTGACCATCTCTCTCTAGATGATAAGTTGAACTTATGTTCAATTGAGTTACTAGAACTGAAATAAATATTTTTTAGCACCTCAAAGTCATCCACAAATCTCTCTCTAAAATAATATTATCAGGAACTTCATGTAATATGAATATTTCTTGTTCAAACTTTCTTGTTGAGATGGGTAATCCATCTGTAAGGTTTCTTGGAATACAATGAGATACTTTTGTGTGTTTATCCACCACTACAAGAATAGTCATGAAAGTTCCTTGACATAGATAAACATTGAACAAAATCCATGCTAATCACTTACCATTTCTATTTTAGAACATCACGAGGGTGCAACAATCTTATTGTATGTTGATGCTCAACCTTAACTTGCTATTTGGAAATAAATCCTGCGATATATTTCTTCATTCCTCTCTATAAATAAAGTGGTTTTAAATCTACCAAAAAATTCATTACTCTTGGATCTTTGGAATATGAAGCAAAATGTGCTTCTTTTAGCAAATTTTTTCTCAAATCATTTGGATTTGAAACATACATTTTGTCTTTGTATCTTATTAATCCATCATTTTCAAAATGATATCCTTTGTAACTAATATCTGGAGGATTCTTAGTGCTTTCTTAACCTTCTCATAGAATTCATCTTTAGGTGAATTCTTTATTAGTTCTTGAAAAGTTGATTGAATCGATACCTTTGCCGCATTATTCCTTTTCTGAATTAGTGCATCAACCACTCAATTCTTTTTCCCTTTTATGTAATTGATCTCAAAGTCATAATTGAATAACAACTTCAACCATCACCTCTCCTAAGCATTCAGGTTTAGTTGAGTGAAAATATACTTAAGAACTTAATTGTCTGATTTAAGCTCAAACTATTTTCCTAGCAGGATATGTCTCCAAACTTGGAGAGCATGTATTATTGCCACTAGTTCCAAGTCAGGAAAAGCATAATTTTTCTCATAGGGTCACAATTTCCTAGAATCATAGGATGCCACTTGCCCATATTGCATTAGAACATTTCCCGATCCTTCTCTCAAAGCATCAGTGATGACTAAAAAATGACCTTCTAGGTCTGGGACTCTACGAATTGGTGTAGTACTCAAATTCTCTTTTAGAATGAAAAAATCCTCCACACACTTTTCAAACCATTCAAAATGTTTTCCCTTTTTTGAAGTGAAGCGATAAAATTATATTTTTTTAGAAAGTTTGATACAAACTTCCTATAATATCCATCCAATCCCATAAATCTATGCACTTCATGCACATTCCTAGGTACATATCATTCCAAGATAGCCTTGATCTTTGAAGGATCTACAACAATTCCTTTTTCATAGATTATATGACCCAAGTGTATTCCTTTTTGGAGGATCGACTACAATTCCTTTTTCATAGATTATATGGCCCAATTGTATTCCTTTTTGAATGATCTACTACAATTCTACTATATTTCTTTACTTATGCTCTTGAATAGTTTGCATATTCTATGGACTAAGGTTTAACTCTTTGAGTAATCACACATTAGCTAGTGATTAAATAATATTTAATTGATTATTAAGCTAATTTATTCTCATGCACTTAAGCTAAACTTAGGAGAATTTTTTTATTAACTAGAGGGCTATTATTAGATCATTTTGTCTCATTGCATGTGATATTGACACTTGTCATGATCTAATCCCTTTATCATTTATGGTTTCTCTTATAAAACACTCACCCTTCATTGTATTATTTGACTAGATCTCCTTGAAGTCTTTTGAGATTCATGGAAGCTTTTCATTTTGTAAGTTTTTCTTGTTGAGGAATAACAAATATTTGTTTTACAAATATCTTGGGTGGAAGGTGTCTTTGTTCTTTGTTTGATCTCGTGTCTTGTGTTATTCACAATTATAACATGGTATCAGAGCGTGGATTCAACGAACCCCTTCTTGATTTATGAGGGTTTTCTTCAACTAGGGCTACAAGCTTTAGATATGAAATCTCAATTAATTTTTTCATAATTTTTGGAGTTGATTGATATTTTGGTGAATTTTGGCACAAAAGGGACCTTATCATTGTGTTCAAGAGGCCAATTTGATGAATGTTGATATAAAATTTGCACTATTTTGGCATTGAGAGCTACTAAGGATTTTTTGCAAGGGCCTGTGTACAACCCTTGTCGGGCCATACCACACGACATATTTAAAAATTTAAAAATTATGTGTGCTTTATTAAGCATTGCTGCTATTATAAGCAGTACGTCACATGCAACTAACTATCATGGTTTGTAGATCATAGTAAAAGCGACTTTATCGCTAGACACTAGTGTCTTGCAGAGTTGTGGTGACACTACTGAGTTAGTCGCCATGGGAGCAAGGTCTCCCATCTGCCACTCAACCGGCGGTAGCGGGGGCTGCCCCACTTTTTAAAATTATTTTATTTTCTAATAAATCCACCGACACCCTCTCTACTACCCAAGGTCACATAGGTAAGCAATGCTTAGCCCCTAGGGGCTAAGAAAATATTTTTAACAAACTATGATTTATGAAGTTTTCAATTGCACCAATGGCTATTAGAAATGAAATTGGTAACCCAAATAAAATACCTATAGTCTCAATTGGTGTGACTTGATATTATTCTTGATGGTTATCTATAACTACATTTATCCTCTCCTGCATTGTTGTTTGTTGTTTGTTGTTATAAGAGAGGGTTAATTTAGTAATGATTTCCTTAAATTTTGTTAGGCTATTGATTTGCATAATGATCTCCTCCACAGTTGAAACATCCTTTAGTAGGCCCTTTCTTTTCTGCAAGGTGATCATTCTTAAAGTTTTCTCTTTTCTTGAAGTCCTTAATTCTTTTCCATTTTGGGAGTCGTTTCAATTGTTCCTTTCCCCTTTTCCATTCATTTTTGGTTTGGGCTCTTGATTCCAATTCTTCTTGAAATATGGTAATGATTTGGACCAACCAAACTTTTTTCGAGTCTTATCCTTGTAGGCTAAAATTAATTTCAATTTTTTTTCCTATTTAATCACCTTTTCAAAGACCTAATCTATGGTGGTTGGACCATGAACATCCACTTCACCTCCTATTTGAGCATTTAGAATCATGATGAATTTCCTTATGCAAAATCATTCATCATGCTAGTACTGAGGTACATACTTTAGTAGTCTTGTAAAATTCTCCCAATATTCTTGTTACCAATTTTTTGCCACAACTCGATTGGTGGAGCTGGCTAAACATTATTATATCTTAAGGTGAAATTTTAGATTATGTTTAGTGTTGTTTGCATCATGTTCATTATTCATTAAGTGACAGTTGTGCATTAGAAGAGACAACTGAATTTCAGTGTGCTATTCTAAGATTCCAGAATTAAACGAAGTACATAATTGAGCATTTAAGCAACAAAGCATTCTAAATGCTTTCATTTATTTCATGAAAAGATCCATATTTACATAGCTTCATTTGATTGCAAGAATCCAAATGATATTACAACATTGCATTGGAATGCATTTTTCTTTTCAAATGAAAAGCATAAAGATGAAATCAAATATCCACACAAGCTGTGGATGCGACTATCATAGTGCATCATTAATAGTACACTACACTATGGAAGATGCGAAAGAATAAATCACATAAGTAAACGACATAATCATCATTGCCTGTTTTGGTTGATGGTCAACGCTGAGTGGTGCACCTTTGTCTGCTCGAGCTCTGATTGACCTGTAAGAGAAGGAGGGAGATGTCAGAGGCTCCGATTATGAAGAAACCTATATGAGTCACCAACAATAATGCAGCCTACTATTAATCATACACTGAAATAATCAAATAAAGTACAAAAGAAATGAGCTGAAGAAGAAATGTCAACATGATCGTCATATTCTATTTTTTATGCTAACATTGTTTGTTTCCTTGTGCAGGTATAGGTAAAGTCACAAAGCTGATCATTATTCGAAGACCAAGCATGTGAAGAAAAATGAGCTCCCATAAGGGTAGAGCTCGACATGCTGCCCTATTCATTATAAATGGGCTGATTTAAAGATTACATCATCATATTCATCAAAATAAATGATATACAATTGAAAGAGTAAAGCATAGTTATCTATCAAGCTACTAAACCAACTGTGCATTCATAACAATCAGGTTAATGCTTTCTGAAAGCTATAGGTGAACAATGAGTTTAATCTCGCTCAATCATCTAACTGAGTACATTATATCAAACATTGCTGTATGGTTCAAGTTCTGTGTTATTTGTTCATCATAATCATATTTTTCAGGTTTGGTTCATCAGTGTTCTTTCACAACCAAGGACAGTGAACAGGCATACATTATGCCTTAATGAAGGGATTTGTTTCAATTTTCATCTTAAGAGAAAGCATATTTACATAATAGTTTATTAAGTGGAGCATAAAAATGCATGAAGAGTGCCAGGTTGAAGCCCAATAGAATGAAGGGACAGACAATGCATTCAAATGGCAATGAACAGTCAGTTCCAGTTTGGCTGACAAGTAAATACAACATTAAGAATTTCAGCATGAGAAATGATCATTCTAGAATGTGTTCTGAAGGGTTGATCATGCACTGAAAAAATCAAGGAAATGCAGTCCATTTAGCTGCAATTTTTTAACTAAATCTTTGTATAGATTAAGGCAATGTATACATTGAATATGTGATCTACAAATTTTAATCAAGAAGGTTTTGTGTTCAAGAAGGAAACAGTATGGAGGATAGTAAAGTAATACAAGCAAAAAGACACATTTCTAGAATCTCATGAGGGTTTTCAACGGTAAAGTAAGGAATATGTATTCTTCAGAATGTCAAAACACACCGAAATTGTAATTTCCAGCGACACCCATGTGTGGATTTGGAAAAGAAATAACATAATACATAATTATGAATTTCCTTTGGTGGGTCGAGCTTCAGAAATGGAGAATATCAGTTTTCATTCAATACCCATGAGAGGGTTTAAGTTAGAGTACAATTTTTCCATGTACCCATATCGTGTTGCTATAGGAAAGACAAAATACAGTGTTTTTCTTCAAAGTAATGAGCACCCATATGGTGTTTTATTTCAGAATGCTTAGTGTACATTTTTCCTTTGGGTTGAGCCTTGAAACTTATCAGGAGGTTCATTTTATCTGTGACTATGGCGCGGTTAGCCATTGGAGCTTTCAACTTCAGAATGAGAGCGAATCTCATGGCAACTAGTGAAAACAAAGAACACAGAAGGAATAGAAAATATAAGCACAAAGAGTAAAAATAAATGCATTAGAGATTGTCTTAGCCGCAGCTATAGACCAAGCAATCAGGAAGTGAAGCCACAAAAGTTACGGACCAAGAGACTCACCTTGTGCTTAGAAGAGAAAACAATAACCCTCGAGCGACTTCTTTCATGGAAGCTTCAAACAAAGCTCGAGTTCAAAGCTCATATCGGCCAAAGGAACAAAGCACATAAATATAAAAGAAATCAGAAACAAAGCAAGCAGGCCGCAACCTTATGGCTCTTCTTGTTCTTTCAACAAAGTAAAAGAACTACAATACTACAAAAGTCGAGCTTACCCATTGAAGAGTTTAGCTATTTGAAGGTGAAAGTGAAGAATTTCAAGCATGTAGATTCTTAGACCGAGCTCAACCATCATGGCGGCATGCTCTCAGGCAGAGCTCTTTTTCTTCAAAGTGTTGAATACAAAATGAAATGATTTTAGGGTTTGACCTCTTTTGTCCCATACCCTAATTCGACCCAACATTATGATTATCCAAAATATTCAATTGTCAATAGCACATGTGAAATTCAAATTAGGGTGGTTTGCATTGTGATTTATTAAAGTCTGAAGCTAATGTTTGAAAGGCCGAAAATTTATATGCCTAGGTCGATATATTAAGTCTTTAGGGGTTGTATTTTTATTGACCTCTTGTGCCTTAGGAAAATCTGGAGACTTAAGCGTCCTAATGTTATTGTATTAATGGTGAATACCTTATGACCTAGGGGTGGATGTTCTTTGATCACTTAGGCTATTGTATCTCAAAGAAAATCAATTGTCTACTTAGGGTTTTTTATTTTAATTGATTTTAGAGAAATCAATTAAGGATTTTGGATGAGGAAATGATATGTATTGATATTTTTATGATTTTTTAGGGAAAAATCAAAGCATTGTATGAAGAGGTAAGAATGTGATTCTTTTGCAAAAAGATTTTTATAATCTTTTAATTGCAAAAGTAGACAAATTATAAGATCTACAATCCTGTAAAGCAGAATCGTAAAGCAATCTTTTATAAATTATTTTATGATTTCTTGCTATTTTTAGCAGATTATTGTTGAATTTTCCCCTTGGTCGGATTTGGGTCTCATCTTGGAGAGATAAGGTGTTTTTCTGGCTTTTAAAGCAGATTCAACCTATTTTTAGAGGCTTGACAATTTGATCATAAAAGTAGTATGCTTTTTTCTACTTTATGCAATTTTTGACTTAGTTTGAAGCTTTTTTCCTTAAGCTTCTTTGTGAGCTCAGATTAGGGTTTCTTGAGAGATATATTCTGAAAAGAATTAGTCTTTTTCTAGCCTTCTCAGTTCAGATTTCAGTTCCTGCTCATACACATTTTTGAGTTTGTGAACCTTTTGTACTCAGTTTTCAGATAGACACTCTTTCAGTTTCAGTAATACAACAGAGTTCTTTCCATTTTCTTGTCTCAAGACTGGTAACAACAGTTTGATGCCTTGTGTTTTCAAGTTTGAAGCCTAAATGTCCTACTTTTATGAGTTTTCTGCACAGGATTTCATGTTTTTAGGTTGTATGATGTATTCGATGTCCATGAACCTTCATATGAATTATTGATGAAATCATGTCTCGATGAGATTATGAGAACTATTGTAATAGAGAAATTGTTGTGAGTGGAAAAATCTGGTTTCTTTCAGAAATAACAAGTTAATCATCAGTAGTTTTAAGTTTTGATTTCAGTCCATCCTTCTATCCCTTTTCCCTCAAAATATCTTAGAGTAAAATTTATCATTCGGAGAACCAACTCACTCTGGAGATTCCTTCTTCGTTCAGATCACCCACATCTAAAGAAGGTTTCCATGTTTCAGTAGATTGCTGAATCTTGCATTTAGCAGGGTGCAAATCTAATTGACAACAGTTCTATTACTATCATGTTTCCTTGACTTAGATTCTAAAAATTAGTAAGTTTCTAGTCTAAACACAAATGGGGTATCCATCTCTTTTTGAAGATGAACATAAATTGATCCCAAGTTAGAATTAAGGACCTTAATCCTAATTCTATCTTCTTATTCTTCCACCAAGTAGATGCCTCTCCAAATAACTGATAGGCTCCCCAAATTGCCTTAGTTATCTCTGAATAGTTCATGCTCTCAAAGTATTTTTCCATGTCAATGATCCATGCTTTGGCTCCATATCCTATCATTGTTCCATCAAATTTTTGTGGGGAAATATTCTTCATATGGGTATGTGCAGGATCATCATGGAAAAAATAGGCCCTTAAGTGGCAAAAAATTCTAAAAAAATCAGAGTTAGGCAACTTGACGTAAATTTTTGAATAAGTTATCTATATTATTTAAAAAATATGTGAGAATAGAATCTGTAGCAAATTGAATGTAGTTTCTAAACTACTAGGTTTATTTTAAAAAATCTATTTGGTGAAAATTTGAAATTTCAATGCAGAGTACTTAAATTTAGGGAAAAATAAGTAGGTGTCTCACCACCCTAACCACAATAAAATGACAATATGTTTCATAAGATTATATATAAGTAGAGGAATCATGTCCCAATGTGATGCATACTTTTGCAATTTTTTCCTAGTAAATAATTAATTATGAATTTTTATTACAACTTTTAAAAATATAAAACTGATTTCGACCTTAACTTGGTCAAAACTTCATGAAATTCAATTTTTTTTAATCCTATATGTAAGCATGAATGTGATGATTCATTCAAAAATGTGATGTCGTTTGATAGATGTTTTCAATCAATCAACCTATCAATCAAGACTTTAGTCATAATTCAAATAGAAAATGAATAATAATAATTTATTAAATTCAAAGTAAAGCATAATTTATATTGGTGGAAAGTTGAGAATATCCTTTAAAAACCCTTTTCGTTTCATCAATTTTGGGTAAAAAAAAAGTCGTCAGCCACATACCCTACACATACCCATCATATCGCCACTTTTTGGTCCATTATGATCCTGCACATACCCATATCCCTTGCAAGTTCATTTGTTAGACAAGATCTGAACTCTCCCTAATTTTTTTGATCTTATTCAACTTCCCTTTTCCCTTCATGAGAACTATGCTCTTAATCATTATTTTCACTATTTTGTTGACTTTTCTCCTCATCATTCTCATGGTTGTTTTCACCTCTCATAGTGCTTCCTAATTTAGGGCTCCCAATATTTCTTTGGTTTCATTTAATATAGTTAGAATTTGATCCAACTCCACCATAGGGTTTTTTTAAATTGGTTAGAACCATCCTAACCACTTCCAGAGTTTACTTTAGTTCACACCATGATTGCACCTAGTAAACCATCAAGGTTTATTAGTTTCTTAGTTTGATTTGAAATGATATGTGACTAATAACTACACAAACATCAATATTACTTTCACTTTTCTAATGGTTTAAGAGATAATTATTATTTTTCATTTCATAACACAATAATTTTAGAAACAAAATGATTTTATTTATATCATTAGATTCATACATCCTTATTTACGTAAGCTTCTTTGTTTAAAGTTATTTATCACTATCAAAGATGGGAATTTATTTGGGTTCCTCCTCTCCATCAGAGTCTAAGAAAATAAATTTTGAGAGGGGATGTATACATAGGTACTCCTCTATCACCTTATTACTTAGAGCTGACACATTTTGACAACACCCAAGGGGCATGCCACAAATCACTAATGGTTTTCTAGGTTTAACTAAAGTGGAGACTAATTGTTCAATCCACTCCTCTCTCTCACTTGATTCACATTAGAGCGTCAACCAAAGTTTGAGATTCAAAGAGCTAAGACTCTCGTTCATAGTTCATATTTTTCATGGTTTTAACTTTGGTTTTCACCTTCTTGCATTTCTTTGTCTTTCCTCTCTTTTTCTTAGTTTTTGATCCACCCATTTTTGCATTAAAAGTTCAACATAAGGTTATATTTCTGACAAGTTCTTGCATAGAAGGCTCTTAAGCCCTAGTGTTTGTGTTATGATACACCATGCAACAAACTAGCTGCGCACTATCTAAAAATTGCTTTACCTTATTTGTAATAAAACCCTTTTTTTAAATATATCACAATGATATTTATTTCTCTTGTACTTTATAAGGAAGGAATACAAAATTCAAATATGTATTTTTCCAAAGAATAAATAAATTAATTACGTTATCTCATGAATAAATTATATTATACAACATTTTTCTAGAATCAAGTTTACAAGTATGAAACATAACCTCATTTCCTTAACAAAATATATAGTATTTAATTACATTGTTTGATCATAATCCTCTTTTAAAAAAATACACCATACAAAGCTTATTTAACATTCCATTTCAAATACAACATCATAATCTTGACGTGCAATACATATAATAAATAATACTACATGTATAAGAAGGACACATTTTTGAATCATTTAGTATGATGCCATTAATACAAACTAAATGAAATCAAATATTGTCTCTCATAAGCCTAGTCTTTGGCATCTCAACTACAAGAGGGAGAGCATCAAATGAGTGTTCTTCCTCTAACAATAGATTGATGGTCCCCCACACACCTTCTAATTTGAAGTGGCCCTAAGCTTCACAAGGGTAGCGGACCCAAAGTATATCCACGACTCACCATGCCATTTGAGAACTGGTGTTGTGTTCTAATTACAAACAATCTATCATACAACTCTAGATACCCTCTATCGAAGTATGACCCATTGAAGTGAATGTAATAAATAAACATTGTGAAACAATAATGCAAGCGGTGATTTTAATGATAAATAAACATGATAATTTGCATGTATGTTCACACAATCCTTTCTCAAATTGGTTATAGACAATCATATTAACGTTTAATTATCATACTAATATGGTTAATTGAACACATAATCACATGAGCATATAAAAAATTCTCAATTCTTATTTTACACTTTAGTAATAAAATAGTGTTATTGTTTACATATTACAGACCACACTTTTGCAAGTTTATAACCTGCATATTTGAATATGTGTACTCACATATATATATATATATATATATATATATATATATATATATATATATATATATATATATATATATATATATATATATATACATATATGTTTTTATATATATTTACATACATGTATATTTACATGTATAAATATACAAACTTATTTGCCATGCTTATATGCACTTCTTATATATGCAATTGCATGCATACACACACACATATTCACTTATGTATTTACATATTTTATTTCTTAATTGAAAAACAAAACTAATAGAATCAATTGAAAGGAAAACAATTCTAGGTTATAAACATACATTTCCAAGACTAGGGTGATTAACATAGACCTATTCTATGCTTAAAGGAATAATAACCTAATATGACCTTATTCACCTGAACATAAATAAAACATACTTTCCTTTGGTCATTAAAAACCAAATAACTCAACAAATAACCTTTAAATACTCAACTAATGAAGGTATAAAATGAAACAATGTTTTCTTAAGATAAAATATAAATCTTGAATCTCCTAGACCTATTCGATCTCAATTTATTATGCTCGATATATGCATTCATAGTGCTTTATACAATATCACAACTTTTAATAGGGTTTATGCTATAATAATGACCTAATTGATCACATAAATTTTCTATAAAATTCATGCAGTATCAATGACCTTTTTGGTCAACAAATATTCCACTAAGTGTAAGTTTTAATAGTGGCCTATTCGACCAAACAAATTCTTACAAAGTATAAACAATAATAGTGACCTATTTGGTCACATAATATTTCATTCGACCAAACAAATTCTCACAGAGAATAAAAAATAATAGTGACCTTACTTGGTCACATAATATTTCTCGAAATGTAATCATCAACAATTCTCATAGAATTTATACAACAATAGTAACCTATATAGTCTCTATTATTTAGGGTTTATGCTAAAGCAATGACCTATTTGATCACTAGATACCATGCAAATTACATAGCATGCACATAGACCTAAAGGGTATTTTATACAAAAGAACAGAGGTCGAACCATCATAGTCCTAATGATAGAAACCATCATAGTCCTAATGAAAGTTTAAATTTTAACGCAAAGGTCAAACCATCATAGTCCTAATGATAGTTTAAATTTTAACATAGAGGATTATCTTGTGTCCCTATCCTTTATTCATAAACCCTTCCTTGAGTCCACTTTCTCATATCACCTTTTCTCTATGTACCCCGAAATGCTTTATTTCCTTGCTCTAAACTCTTCTCCTCTTTCCTTTGATCATCTCTCAACTAGCCTTTCCCACTACCCTACCTTCACTCATTTTCTTGGTACCTATCCCAATGACCTAGAAAACCCTATATCCTTTTAAGCCACTTTTTCTATTGATATTTCTTCCCTCACTCTCTCTTCCATCTAGTACACCTAATACTCCACTTAATGACCTAGATAATATTATTTCTCTTATTCTTCCAACCCCACTATTAATTTCCTCCATTTGATCCCTCATACTCCTCTCTCTACCTTAGATCTTTCTATATCCTCTCTTTTTCCTCCTTATATAGAGCATGATGACGATGATTATTAGACCTATTTCAATGCTATAGTTATATGTTACAATGCAAATGAACAAGAATCAAGTGTCTCTTCTTCTATTTGTTAAAATTAATTCTCTCATTTTACCCACACTTTCTAATGATGAAGTTCTTATGTTGCATGCACAATATTATCTTAATGGTATGAATGAATTTTTTAATGTTGAAAATTCTCTTATTTCTTTCTTTCCTCATACTTTAAAAGTAAATGTAGATAGTTGGTTTAATTATAGTTCTAGATTCATTATATTTTTTTCACTTAATGAATGTATTTCATGACCGCTTTATAAATTCCCCTATGTGTACTTCTCTCTCTCTCTCTCTTATAACAAAATCTAATCAATAATTTTCCTCTTCTTGTGACCACATCCCCACAATTAAATATATTCTTAAAGGCCCTAATAGAATATTTATCAACACCTTGTACCTCAATCCTTTCTTAGTTTTAAAATTTTGATGCCAAATAACCTAGTCCTACTTTCAATATTCCCACACCTAAACTTGTAAGCCTAGATCTTCTTAGTCTTCTTAAACTATTGCTCCATATACCTCCACCAACACCAATTACCATGTATTAAGACATACATATCATAATAGAAGTAACAAAAAATACTACCTACCTCAACCCCCCTGCTTTCCACTACTCTTGATCGTCCCCCTCCACATTGTAACTTTAAAAATATTAACAAATATGATCTTGTTGAAAAATTATGTTACAATCTACATCAACCAAGATATCTCTTTGGAACCTCATTCAAAATTTTCCTAAATATCATGATGTAATTTATAAATCCTTACAAGACATCTCTTCTCCTTCTACCACACTATCTACCAAAGTAGCTTCTATCCTTAAATATCCTTCTCCTAATGACAATACTATTAATTCTTCTTACCTAAACTTCATTTTTCTCTCAAACTCCTTGAAAAAATACCTATTTAAATTATTACCATCTATTATAATCTTGGAATTAAGTGAGCCTCAATAAAAAATGATTATAGCCTAAACAATTATAGTCTAGACTTCCTCTATACAATAGATGTCAAAAATTCTAATTTATAACTACCAAATCTAAAACTTTGATAACATTGATTGCAATTTATGTGGCACTAGTTCTCTTCCTATTACTACATATCCTATCTCTAACAACTAAATTACACTTGAAACATTATTCAATGTCATGCCTAGCCATCTTGTAAATAGCATTCTCATAGGATGAACTTGGATTCATGTGATGAGCATCACCAATTCTACAAAAAAATATTATACTATTCTCATTAATCAAAATCCTCATGAATATTACCAAAATATTGAGTCATATGTGCTCCTTACCCATTACACTCATTTTTCATTCAAAACCAACCAAATAATACTTCTAAAAATAAAAATACTCTTATGTATCCTCCAAAACCGTCTCCTTTTCTTGATGTTCCTTTGGCATATTATTTCCCTTGATCCACTCCATGACAATGTTACACCTAAATAATATTCTTCTATCAATATGAGTGGTGTTTAAATTTTACCTCTTTCTACTCTTACAATTGTACATCCAACTCTATTGGTCCTACTATTCCACCTTTATTTTATGATACCCACTCGTTTGGTTGACCTCCTCCATCACATTCTTCATATTATTTATCATATAATTTAAATCCTAATTATCCTATTTATTCTAATAATCCACCTTCCTCTACTTCTAATGATATCTTAGCAGATAAGTAGGTCCCTTTAGAGTTCACTTATTCTCCCAGGGGTGAATGTAAAGTTAACCTTGTCAACATGGATATATCTTCTTTACTTGATGAACTTCATAGTACTAATCAATCTCTTCTAACCAATTATTACTCTTCCTCCTCACCACATATCAAGCATGTCCTTGCAATAATATAAATTTAGTTGAACCTACTCACAATGGCCCTCATTTATTTTATCCTAACTTGAATGAATTTATGGAAAACTATCTTATATTTTTTTTATAAATTATAGATACAAAAAAAAAGGCCTTGGCCTTTGTGAGGATGGTATAATCAAACTATATCTACCTAAACCAAATCTAAATAAATTTGGTCTCAAATCTTATAACCCTAAAGCATATTGAATAAAATTTTTCTACAACATCCATGAATTTACTTCTCTTCCTTATATATCATTTTCACTCTCACTTTTGAGTTGGTTAGGACCCCTTGTATAGTGGTATATCTTGATACAACACATTTTTCTTATGTGCCATAGATAATAGAGAATTTGATGATGTTTCCCCTAAATTTATTATACACACATCTTTTATCTTGCATTTCCCTACCATGTATATGTTGCCTAGTAATAGCCATATGCATTATATTTCACATACCCCAATTGAAATTACACTCTTGTGAACCTAATTTCATCATTCTTAGATTTTCCCCCCTACACACTACACATTACTATTACCATTTACCCCTTTTGTTCATTAATCAATGTTATTTAGATCATCCATAACTAGTTTGTGCTTTGATCTTTCCACTTCATCCCCCATATATATACTACTTGTTTACCTTATATTTTTGTAGATGAACCCTCCTAAATAATCCCAAAGATACTAGCTTATTATGAGCCATGTAAAAAATAATGAGTATTTTTCACATCACTAGTCCAATTTCTAGCATGATATAATGTTTGTACTCCTAGGTCTAGCCTTTCAAATCAGGCTAGTGGGGAAACATCCTAATATTTGTACTCCTAGGTTATGGTTGTGATGGTGTCATTCTATTCAAAAAAGAGCCAAACATCCAAAAGCAATAGCCAAATGACCCAAAACGGACCAAAGAAAAATCAATTAACACTAGATGACTCCATTACAAAAAATATATTCCTTTTTTAACCATAATTTCTCTAAGTTATATACTTGTTGGGTTTTCCCCTTGCCCTAGTTCCAAAATATTAGCTATGTTTAGCTAAGTTTAGGCTATACATGCAATTTGACAATGTTTCCCCTTTTTTAGATATTGCATAGCCTATGATTAGACATTTACTCTAGCATTTAATTCCACACTACTTATTCTCATTCCAAAATTACTTGTCTTCCATTTATCTACAAAATATAGGAATTCTTGTTGTCTCATTCCTTAAGAAATTTATAGTATACCTCACATTACTCTTGACTACATTTTACACTCTTTCTAACATGATACATCCCTCTATCATTGTTATCACTTACCTTAATATTTTCCAACATCCTTACCACATGCCTAAAAGCACACACAATTTAGTCAAATTTACTTGCTATCTTTGTACATAAGCTATTGGTAATGTTTTCTTGATCTACATACACTAATTGATTCTTAATATTCTACAATTTCCTAATTTACCTCTATTATTCTATAACATTTACCCCTTCCCTAGGAGCATCACATATTTATTTTATTACTAGGGGCATGCACACCATTTTGTTGACCAATTTTACTAATTAGAAATAATTGACAACCATCACATGACCTCCTATCTATAACCACCACACTTACCTTATCATATTATACATCAACAATGGGCCCTACCTAAGGAGCATGTTTTCCTATTATTGGTAGCATCACTCACTTTTCCCTCTCCTTTTCCTATTTATTCCACTATTACCAACCAAAATCTTACTCCCCCTCTTTCCCCCTTCAACCTATTACCTTAAATTGACTAGCTTATTCTTTTGCGAATCAATTTAAGGCATATTATCCATATCCTATATACCAACTATTGCATTATCATTGACATCCCAAATTTACATAGGATTCTACCCAAATGTTACCTAGTGGTAAATATGCCACTTATTTACCTAGTTTATCATTATAGGGCTTAGTTTAACTAATTATTTTGGTTTAGTTATCCTTTCACATAGTTTTAGTTTAGCTCCAATTGCCTTAGGTCCACCCAAATTAGTATTACAAAGATCAATTTATCTAATTATTTTGGTCATAATAGCCTTCTACTTATTTTTTATTTTGGACCCAATTTCCTTACCTAGTTTTATTTTGACCATTGTAGTCTTTTTAGTTTTATGCTGGCCCCTATTGCCTTTTATCCTTATTTGGAGTAGCATACTTCCCTTTAAATTTAACCACATATTTTCTTTCATCCACTCTCACTAACCATGTCTATATCATTTCCTAGCCACAATCCACTCTCACTTGAGTTGATGAATGATTCTCTTCTAGATGAGTTCCAATAATGATTTGTATTACAAGGGTGTGTGGGTGTCTACTTATCATTTAGTTTAGTTTTTTATTATCATTCTTAGAGTTCCATTGTTCATGTTTGGTATATTTGTTTAAAGTAGTGTTTCCATAAGTGATGTTTAGTTTTTTTATGTTATGAGTTTTCATTTGTTTATTTATGCATTGTTATTGGTTTTACATATAATAATTTAATTTCCTTGATGTGGTGCATTTGCAAGAGTAGGTACCCACATGTAGAAGAGAAGAGTGAAGAAGTATATGATCAATTTTTTTTTGTGTATCTATTGATGAGATGATTTATTACTATATTTTTATTTAGCATACTTCTTCACTATAATATCATCACACTAGTAAAGTGGGGGAAAAATTTAAGGTAGGAAATTACATACCCTGCAACTTCCTCTTTATGCTTCTAAACCCATTTTAGTGTCAATTTCCCTTAGTATGCTTAAAATATCACTCCATTATGTTTATAGCCTTTCCCTTGGCCACAAAAGGATATTATGAGCACCATGAGCCTTAGGAAACCATCCCCAATCACTTCCAAAAATTTAGGAATTGTACCTATTTGAGACTACAATGCCTCCTAGAGGTAGCCAAATCAAGTGATGCTAGAGTTCTTGTCTCCTAGTAGATTTTTTTTTCCCAAGTGTCAATTGTCTAGCCCTCACTACATTTTCACTTACAAAATACCTTAAAATGTAGTATTGACCCTATTTAAATCCATTTCCCCCTCCATTCCACTTGTTAGATATGTAATGAAGCTAAGGTAGTAGAACAACTTCCTACACTAATCTCGAGAGGAGGATAATGCAAAACTTTATAGATATTTTCAACATCTACAAACACTTAAAACAAAAATAAACATAAATATCATGTATACCACAACATAGTGATTTACATGGGGAAAACCCTTTCGGGAGAAAAACCCCACACTCCAAAAGCCGCCCAATAGATTATTCAAAAATCATGAAGATTACAATATACTTGGAGAGCAAGCTTCTCACAAGAGTATCACCAACTAGAGATCCAAAGGCAACACAACCGCTATCAAACTCTCATAATACATCAAAACACACAATCGTAATACAACGCCCTCATAAAATAGGGTTTTCTTCTAGGGCAAGTCAAGCCAAAAAATTATCTACCATCAGATCTGAGACCTAATGTTGAACGGTCTAGATTTACAATAATAAAACATACATAAAATTTGGCTTTCAAGGGTGTTGCCCTTGAGCCCTTGGACCCCTCATCAAGGGGATGATCCACTCAAACCCCTTAAAGGGGGGTACCCCCTCCCCGCGCCCCCTCATGCTTACCTATCAATAGTAAACCTTATATAATTGCAAGGTTGAGACACATTTTCCCAACACGATAAGAATGTGTCATTGAGAAAACTTAGTAATCACTTCAACACTCCAACACACAAGTAGTCTACAAGGAAGACATTAGAACAGAGGCAACATACTAGAGAAGTACATATGAAACATTAGAGGCCACCATTGGACATTAATGCATATAATTCTTGTAGTTTATCCTGCCCTTTCCATTCTCCATTTTTATTCCCATTAATTTTCCCTTAGTGAAGCCATTAGAGAGATGCTTTTTCATATCCACAACCACAATATTCTACCCAAAATCCCCATGTATCCATTTTTATTTAGACCTAAAAGCTTCCTCATCCTTTTTGTACCATCATCACCTACTTGAATCGATCACAAGAACACACCACATATTTTAGAATTCCCCCTAGTTTTTATTGTATTTCCACCATCACCACCAAGCACATAGTTTTGCACACACCATTGTCATACTAGTTTCTTTGTATTTATCTTAACTACAAAAGTGGTGATTGACCAAGGAAATCTCCTAAATATCACCAATATTTTTTCCTCCCCCTTGCACTTCAACTTAGATTCTAAAAAGCTTCAAAGTGACGTGAACAATGTACAAGTGGGAAAATCATCTACAAATAGCTACAAAACACCACCAATTTTTTTAAAACTAATAGACATTAGTGTTGCTGTGAAGAAATGTCTTTTACCTAGTTAATTCACTTATTAGGGACTTAGGGGACATATTCACATGTTAAGTTTACTTAGGTCCTAATATTCTTTCTAGAAGACTTAGTCGTCATGTCTAGATTTTATCTTTTCCTATGTAGTTATGATAAGTTGTCTCATATCATAAGATTAAAAACTTGTCATAATATTATGAAATCTTATGTCTCACCTTAGCTATATAACTAGGTGGTATCATATGTAAATTATATTGAGTTGTTCAATAATCAATTCCATTGCAATCTTGAGCATTACATATTGATCTCTTTGTGCTTTCCATTTGGCCTCTAGATCTTGGGTATCTCCATAGCCAACTCTAACATGGTATCAGAGTGGGTTGGGTGCCATTGGATAATTTTTTTTGGAAATATCTTGGTAGATCTTAAAAATTTGAGTATGCTCTTCTCTTGCATCGTATGATGATCTAGAGAATCTAAAAAAATTGATAGAAATACCTGATTTTGGGGGGGTTCCTCTTTTTGAATTTGTATTACAAGTGCATTTTAGGAGCTTGTTGCATTAGATTTGAGCTCACCATTGCGTTTGAAGTTCCCGAGAAAGTTATATTTGCCTTTTGTTTTGTCTCAATTGGACATTGGAGGCCAAATCTGCAAGGGTTTGAAGATTGAAGGTGGTTGCTAGATCTGGGAGGTAGCTACCACTTTAGAGCATTTTGAGTTGAAAAGATACTGCCATCACATTCAAGAGGGCGAGGAGACAAACTTTGACATAAAATTTTTCTATATTCTTAGTTGGGAGCCGTTGAGGCAAAAAAAAATTGCCCAAGGAGTTGTATGACCCCCCAGGTCGCCACTATTATGTCGGTACGATTTTTCAAAAAAAAAAGTATTTTAGTCGGTCAATATTTTTTTGAATTTTTTTTATAAAAAGTTTATTGTTGGCTGAATAAATTTTCAGAAAAATTAGTATTAAAAAATCAAAAAAAGGTTTTAAAAAAATTTAAAGGTACTTAGAGTACCTGCAAATTGCAACTTGTAGTATCGCAGGGTACTCACGCACCTTGCGTGGGCCCCACCCAATGCCATGTGGTGTGGGTACAAGCCTCGCTACCTACTGACAGGTGACCAAGAATTTAAACCAATAAAGAAAATTTAAAATTGACGTTAATTTTTTGAAAATTGATAGCTAGTCAATAAAAACTCAATAGGAAATTTCAAATAGTCGGTCAATAAAGATTCTGGCAAGGAATATCCAAAGCATTAGAAAGGTTTTGTCTAAGTTTTTCAATGTGGACAAAATATTCCATTTGAAGAATATACCGACAGGTTGAAGCATATTCTGACAAATTGGACAGCGACCCATGACGCCCGTTTAGACGTCAAATTTAACCCCTTACAAGCGTGTGATGGCCATTTGGTCGTCAATTTTAACCTAGCAGACTTTTGATGTCAGCATGATGTCAACACCTTTTTAAGAATTTCCCCCCCTCACGGTTGTAGGTTTTGATTTTGTAGTTCGACTTCAAACACTCATATCTCACCCATAAGACCTCCTTTTTTTGAGATGTTTTTTGATTTGGGATAATTTTTTGTGCTCTATGCAGTGGTGCAATCATTTTTTGATTTTGGTGCTGGGTTTTCTAGAAATTTTAGATTCTCATAGGTATTGCTACACTATTCTCATTTTGGGAACTTTCGAAGCCCCATTCTTGGTTCTACGATAATATCTTTGGGTGATTTTTTTTAAAGTGCATAATTTTTCATGTGATTTGTAGTGGTGTGATCAGATTGATCTCATTTTATGCAAAAACTTCACTTTGAGTTTGTGGCCATTTTTAGCATCTGTAAGCACTAAGATCAAGTCTAGTTTTTTGTTTTTTGGCATCTAAAATATGTAAACACACTAAATATGAAGTGCCAAACCATATATTGCTGGGGGGTTTCTTGATTGAGTGATTTAGGGGGTCTCTTGGTGCATTATTTTGATCTGTTTGCTTGTGCTCTTCTTTTTCGATGGATCATTCTAAGGTTCCTTTGCTCACATCATATAATTATTCAACATGACATCAAAATGCATGGAGTATTATATTGACTGAAGGTCACTCTCTATATGTTGAAAATAAGGTACTTGAACCTACAGATGCAGATAAAAAGATAAAATGGATGATTGAACATACCAAAGCTCTTGGATGTCTTCGTAGACTAGTTTATCAAGATTTGTTGTTTCAAATTGAATCATGTAAGAATTCTCATAAAGCTTGGAACAAATTGAAAACATTGTATGGTACTACATATGAAGTAAGAGGCTATTAAATTGATAATGAACTGATGAGACTTGATCCTAAGAACTTTGACAACATCCAAGACTACATTACTAAGGTTAATGATCTAAGAGAGGAATTGATAAGGACATTCAGTTGGTCTACAATGCAATGAACAAACTTGGTCTTGATTATGCTTCTTTTGTTTCTAGCTTTTATACTCATAGATTGACTATGGCGTTTGCATATACTACACCCTCATTTGCATAATTTTTTGATATGTTAATACGTGAGCAACAAAATATTATATCGATGGGTCTCATTAAGACTTCTAAATCTCAGGAATTGTTGGTTAGTCAGATGAAAGAACCAAAATTAGATAAGAAGCAAAAGAAAGCAAAGAATAATCCACATTTAGATCAACCAAAGAATAAATTCTCTTCCAAAGAGAAATCATCTAAGAAGGAGAAGTCTACTTGTTCATATTGCAAGAAGCATGGGCATGATGGACATTCTTGTTATAAGAAGGATATTGATGAGTTGAAACATCTTCTAAAAAAGAATCAAATTGATTTTCCTTCTAGAATGTTTGCGTCAACTTCTTCTTCTTCAAAACAATCTAATAAGGACAAAGGTCATGCTGGTTTAGCTTCTACATCAAGAAATGAAGGGAAAGCTCTTTGTGCTTCTATAGGTCTTGGATTAAGGAGATGAATTCTAGATTTAAGAGCGGGTGATCCCACAATAATGGTTTACAATTTTTGGCCAAACTGGACACTGAAATAATTTTTTTTAACTAAATCTTCACTTTTAGGCACCTATAGTGGCTAAACCATGAGGAATTTGAAGATGATGCAAACTAGAGTTTCATGAAATTTTGTCTATAGATTCTAAATATATTTTTTTGAAATTTTTTGGAATCAGATTGCACTTCTTTTTCCATCTCCTTTGAAAACCCTTTTTTTTAGAAAACAACATTTTAAAAAAGTGATGCTCGCCGTATAATGCATAATTTTTTTTCCATGAAGGATAAAATTCTAATTCTTTCAAATTTATATTTTTAACTCCGATCTAGTGCTTCCACTTGGTTAGATAATTTTTATTGAATATTTTTTCTTTAAATCAAAGTCTCCAATCACAATTCATTAGCACGATCAGAAATGTAACTTTTGTATCGAATTCAATTTTTTTATTGATGGACTTCAATATCCGTGCACTCATATTTTTCAATTTTTTTTGATAATCTGCTATTTTTCCACATGTGATGAACAAAGAGCTTGATTTTCATGAAAACCTATGTTTAATAAAACTAAAAAAAATACATAATAAACCAAAACATATTAAAATTATATTCATTGGATAGCTCGTTCCGAGGACTACCTGATTCCAGTTGGGTCTATGAAGTCTCCACCATTTTCATGTTCAAACCGAGCTCCGAAGTGCAAAAATTTAGGTTTTTTTTGTGAAGAAGGTCAAAAATTAGGGAAATGGGGGGTTCGAGCGAACCCAGGTTCATTCGAACCCCCTCCCATAAAGTGTTTTCCATTTGAATTTTGTTCGTGCATGCATTTAATGGGTTCGCTCGAACCCTTTTTTGGTTCGTTTGAACCATCTAGTTTGTACGAACCCCCATAATTCTAAAATTTTTCCATGGGGTCATTTTTTACAAGTTTTCCTTCCTCATTCGAATTGTAAACCACTTTTGTGGGTTTACCCGAACATCTCATCATATGACATCTTCACAGTCTATATTCTCTTCTTTTGAGCCTTGTACTATGTCTCCTATTTTGATGGGAAACAATACATACATTAGTGTAATTGGGAAGGGAACTTTCAATGATGTTTTGTGTGTACCTCATTTGTCAACAATCTTCTTTCCATATATATTAGATTACACATGGTGGAGATGGGAGTACTGTGGAATTCACTCCTGATTTAGTTATCATTAGAGACTTGGAGAGTAGAGAGATTATTGCTACTGTGATGGTTGATCATTCATCTTGGTTGTATACCTTTGCAGATTTTTCTTCTGATGATGGAATTGTTCCTTCGACCGTTGATCACACTTCTAGTGTGAAACATGATTTTGAGGAGACTTTTGGCTACTTGAACTTGGGAGTTCTCACATCGGATCCTATTCTTGAGCCTTGCATTCCATCTTCTCCATCTATTGTTGCATTTGAAGATGCTTGTGTTGCTACATATATGGCTTCTTGTGATTCAGTGCAACAAGATATTCATCGTCTTCCAACTACATCTACTTTAGATGCATACTTGATAGACATTAGTGGGTTGCTTGTTGAGTCTCACATTTCAGATTTGGGAGACACCATTGATTACATTCATCTTCTCTTTGAAGGAGATGATTCTTCTTCATATGTTGCAAGGGAATACTCTGACCCTCTTGTTCATTCTCTACATGATCATTCTTTGCAGTTTGGCATGAGTGTGGATACTTTTCGACAACATTTGGAGGAGGCTTCTTTGTCTTTAGAGGAGGTATACTTGTCTTTGGATTGTGTTCTACATTCATCTCTAGGAGATTCTGGATTGAAATCTTCAGATGTGTGGCCTAAAATGCCTATTTGGAGTGTGTCAGCTTTCAACATCGACATGGAGACACTTGAGAGCGTAGTTTAGAGACATCACACATCATTCTTCTTCCCAAATCTTCCTTTCAGGAATGGGAAGACATCTTGCATACTATCTTGGTTTTGTTTCTTCCTAAGCGGAGGAACGTTGTTTGGCGGGATTGGATCATCTTCAACATTCAATGACGAGCTTCTACCATTGCAGGAGACTCAACATTGAGGGGGGATGCATGGTCCCTCTTCTTCTTCTCTCTTATGGGGGGTCTTTTTCCTCACATGGGTTTTTGTCCCTCATTCTTCATTGAGAATATTTTTTTTCATCTCTTTTGGGGAGGAGTTTTGTCACACTGGGTTTTCTCATTTTCTCCATTTGTGAGAGATTGCATTTGCATATGTACATAGGTACCTAACATGGCCTAGTAGTTGGGACCCATCCTTGCATCTTTGTATCATTTGCATAATAATCTACTCCCTAAGTTGCACTTAAGGGGGGGTGTTGGTGTGAATAAATGTTTTGTACCTAGTTAATTCACTTACTAGGGACATAGGGGACATATTCACATGTTAAGTTTACTTAGGTCCTAAGATTCTTTCTAGAAGACTTAGTTGTCATGTCTAGATTTTATCTTTTCCTAGGTAGTTATGATAAGTTGTCTCATATCATAGGACTAAGACACTTGTCATAATCTTAATACATCTTATGTCTCACCTTGGCTATATAACCAGGTGGTCTCATATGTAAATTATATTAAGTTGTTGGATAATTAGTTCCATTACAATCTTGAGCATTGCATATTGATCTCTTTGTGCTTTCCATTTGGCCTCTAGATCTTGTGTATCTCCACAACCAACTCTAACAATTAGGACTATAACACCCCAAGGGACTCTAACATCCTGAAAGGGGAGCAACAATACTTGTTGAGGCTCTAACACCCTAGGTAGGGAGTAGTGGTAAATTCCCCCATAAACCTCCAAAAATCATCTTATATCATCTACAATATATGCACAAATTTATCTCTACCATCAAACTTCTAATTTTTCAAATGTACACAATAATTTCTTTTAATTTCTTTTTAATAGTTGTTTAGAATTCTATTTCCTTATATCAACTCCTCTACTCAATATTCTTAAATAAATAAATCAGAAGTTTATATATACTAAATAAAGTAAGTTAAGAATTTTTTTATGTTTATACTTCTAATTAGTACTTGTTAAAAGGAAATGGGCTATTTTCCCTTTGCCACATATTAAACCTATTTTCTTATATTACATATATTGACAATCTAGATTAATAGATTTTTTTTACTTCAAATATTTTTCAATTTAAATGTTATATATTAAGGAGTGCCTAGAAATAACAAGATTTTTGAAATGAAAACTTTTGAGAATGAGAATTAAGGAATTAGGTGAACACTTGTATCAGCAACATCATTTCTACACTTTATCAAGAATATTACCTCATCAAAAGCAACAGATTATCCTGAACATCTCTTTAGAACATGTCAAGGAAGCAAAATTTGTAGATTAGAATTCTTTCATATTGCAACAATTTTTCTTTTTGGATTGGCTATATAATTGTCTCTCCAGCACCTTCTTAATGGATTCCATCAAGTTATAAGAATGTTGCTTCTTAAATTCTTATCAGTCAAATGGGAGAGCATAAGCTTGATCAAATTGTGAAGGTTGGTTAAATGATTGCAACTGTACTGGTTTTTTTAATCAATTTTCACACCTTTAGATTTCTCTGAATGCAGCTTTGACATTTATCATTTCTTCACTAATTTTTCTTTAGAAGACGAAAGATGAGAGATCTGAGTCTGCATTTTTTGTGCATTTCAGGAAAGTTTTTTAGTATTGCATCATAATTTTCTTACACTTTACAAGATTATGAGAAGAAAATAGGGCTTAGGAAAGATTTGCACGATTACAATTCAGTCCATAAACAGACCTGCTCATTGTTTAAAATAAATTTTATGTCTTCAAATTTTCTTGAAATTGTTTAGAATAGAATTGATTCTCTTTTATTTCATCCAATTACTTATGAAGGTCCACAAATTTTGGGCAAAGAATTTGGCACCTGTCCAGGAATCCTTTCCATGGTGTCTACACAAGACCAAAATACACAGTTATTATTGTCATGGAAGGTTAAAATTAGCCCATGAGATTCTTGAAAGTACAATGTAAAGTAAGAGATTAAATGTGTCCATGCATCTCCAAGAAAATGAAAAAGAAGTAAAGGATACCTGAAAAGACAAATACTAAATACAAAACGGGAAGGTTTATCAAAACATTAATAAGACTGCAAGCTTGTGCAAAATATTGTTGATTGATATCAGGTCATCAAAACAAACAAGATTATAAATTTTCTAGACAGTATACAAACACACGGTCGAAAGCTCAGACCAGAAAATCCACTAATGTAATCTTACAAGCTAGAAAATGGGGCTTTTCCAAACAGATTGTTACTTATGTACATTATCAGCACTCTTCCAATGTGAATACACCACCTAGGCTTTAATAGAAGCCACAGATAGTTGTAGGTCTATGATCTTATAAGCAATCAGCCTAAGACATTCAATCCTTATTTTTTGAGTGTCTTTACTTTTTCTTGCTTTTAGGAGGAGAAACAATCAAGGATTGAATCGATTTACTCTTCCAATTTTTCACCCTAGCAGCTTCTTTCAAAAGCTCTGTCAGCCTCTGCTTCTCCAGGTCAGCATCTGGATTGTCTGTGCAAATTTTCTCTTCTCTGATTCCCACCACATGCTCCAAAACCCTAATTGCATCTTCCAACCTGTACAACACAGAAAGTACTTGAATAAAATTCGTGACAAATGAACAATTTTCATCTATGAGATTGCCGCTGACAACATTTAAATTGCTTACACATCTTTGTTGGACTTGAGGATTGACACTAGATAGCTAATAGCAAAGTAATATCTGCATGAATCATCTAATATAAAATATCTGTTTTTGCTTTGAGAGTGGTTAGATTACAGTGTAGTGCTTTGCCAATTGCTTAAGATCTGGCTGTGTATAATGTTTACTGCCCGACATTTCATGCCTCTACTAGACCCATCATGAAGGTTTACATGGATCATGAAGCACTTAGTTAAGCATCTCTTGTTAGTGGGGGAATTTTGTAGTCTAATCTAACCATTAGACCTAATCAATGATGAATGGTTGGTGTTTACTATGTCATGGTGGATGGCCAAGCCCATCATCGTCATTAGAAAATTGTTTATGAACTACTATCGATCCCAACTGGCATGCTCTTCACTTGTGCTGTACTTGTGACACTTTTGCATGTTTCTTTAGTGGGTGAGTTGAAGGTACAAGTCTGGGGTATAATTTGATGGAATAGATATCCCTTGGAAAGTATTTTTTAATATTTTGACATTGTGATACTGTATAGGTTTCCCTACCTGACCCAAAAATATAAAAAGGATTGGAGATGTCTTATTCATTCCCTTTGCATTGTAAGGTGATTATTTCCCTGGTCTGTTTCTTCTAAAGTAATCCGAAGTGTCTTATGTAATTCCTTTGATATTGTCAAAATCTTTTACTTTGACCTTCCAATTTGTTGACATCTGATCTGAGATCATCATATTGTGGCTTTGTGTTGCGCTTATGTTAATTCTCATGTCTTATGTTGATGCAATTTTTCTTTACTTCATGTTTTTTTGCCTTGGTTAAGTAATTTTGCTAAGAATGATTTGGTAAGATTAATGTGTTCATGAGGAGGAGATCTGGCAACAAAACCATCTTGCCATGTGATTTTTCCAGGGAAACCCGGGGACGCGTCCCCCCCCCCAAAAAAAGCCTCGTCCTTGTCTTCGGGACGTCCCGGGTACAGGGGACGGTAGGGGACCGTCCCCTTTTCTGCCAAAAAATAGGGAACCGTCCCCAAAATGGGGGGACGCTGTTGACCAAATGGGGGATGGCTGACTGGTCCCAAGGATGGTCGGGGGACTTCTAGGAGTCCTCTGGCTGTCCCCGGGACGGGGGATGGGTATGGCTAGGGGACTTCTAGGAGTCCCCCTAGAAGTCCCCTAGCCGTCCCCGGGACAGTCAACCATCCTAGAAGTCCCCTGGCCGTCCCCAGGATGGTTAGCCGTCCCCCACATCAAAGCGTGGTCAAAACAAAAAAAAAAACACACATTTTCATAGCAAGGGAGTGTGAACTTAATTATGTCCACCCATGAAATAAATTGGTGCCACTGCTTGTTGTTTTGAAACTTTGGATAAGTGTAATTGATACAATTATTCAATATTGATTGTGGCATCTAGTTCAAATGTTAGTGCTAGATTTCAAGATCACATACCATACTTATGATGCTTTATTGTATGCAAGTGCAATTATGTGTTAGGCATAAATGTTCTATAGTTAAATAACTAAACTAAGTCAACTTTCTTCACTTCAAGTTCTGAATTCTTTTCGTTAGTAATTCCAATAAGGATGTCAACGCAGTAAGATATCCTATCCTTGTTCGTTGCAGTTTACATTTGGTCTTCCATAATCTATACCTATAGCTAGACAAATCCTCCCATTAACTGGTATAGCATAAGTATTTTTCCAGTATGTACTGGTATCACAGAAAATACAATAAGACTGTTTAATTTAACTTGTGTTCTTTTTTTGACAGTTATCAAGTATCACTAACAATTAACAAGTGATAATTCAACATATAGGAAAGACACTTAGTTTATTGACAAATAATGTTGAACACAAATGTTATATGTTAAGATTCTATAATGTATATTATGCATGCCTTATCCATGTTATCATATGAATATTTAAAATTTCCCTATATATTTTAAATTTTCTCTATATTTTATATAGCTGTCCCCGCTGTCCCTAAATTTGGCCTCAAAATCCGGAAACTTGGGGACCTGTCCCGCTGTCCCCTGCCGTCCCCGTCCTGGAAACTTGGGGTAACACTGGATTTTTCATCTTATGTTGCCTTAGTCAAATCTCCTGGATTACATTCACGGCGGATTGGTTCATCAAAATCTGAAATGGGACGAAGACTTTGCCTTTGCCTTCACCATTATGTTATATTTGCTCATTAACTTGTTACAGGCAGTTGCATTTCAGTTAAGTAGCTCACTTTGGTTCATTTAATGACTGGACATCAGGTTTTTATGTTACACTGAATCAATTTGGCGAGTATAATGCTCATCTCCCAATCAGTCCCTATCATTGGCATGGATGTATCCACAATGGAATCTTCTCCAAAGGGATGATGATGTGTGATTTTCTTATTAGGCTAGCAGTACAACATGTCCATGTCAGAAGGTATGGTTGGTAGGGTGGACAAGCTTTCCTTTTCAGCTGTGGTATCCTTGGTCATGTGTTTGAATCTGATAAACTTTTATGAATGCTTGCACTTTGGTACGTCATATTATCCGGCACCCTAGCAGTTTCTATCAAAGCCATTGATTTTCGTGTTTTAATCTGAGTCGTTGGTTGTGATCAATGCTTAAGCAAAGTTCAATGGCATTGAGCAGTGAGGTTGAGTTGTCGCTATGAGGCCATGAATCTTAGGGGTGATCAATGTGATCAATGTGAGCCATGAATCTTGACTATGACTTAATGAATCGAAAGTTTATATGGTCAAGTGCTAGGATAAATCGGGTATGTGGCAAATTTTGATTGGCTTCCAAGGTTACAGAATTTCTTTGTAAATGTTCAAGCATTTTGGGCCATGGAGATGATCTCTCTCGGCCATTGATTTCAAGGACAGATGGATCTGGACTATCAATTGAATAGGTGGTCAGGACATGTGTCGCAAAGTTAAATTTATTGAAAAATGGAATCGAGCGGCTGCAGCTAAACCACGCAGCATGATCTTGTTCATTGTGCTAGATCGATTGACCAAACGGTATGCACCTATAGAGATTTATATATCTGCCACATCCATTGATTTCGACTGCAACGATTCTTAGCTATTGATCTTGACAAAGGTTTAAATAATCAAGTCGATAAGAAAAGTGCCGACAGTGGGTGTATGTGGTACATTGTGATTGGTCCTTTGAAATCTCGTTGTTGTGGTAGATTGGCGGATTACAGGGCCGCACGTCCTAGGCATCCATCAATTTACCAAAGAAGTTCTCTTGGAATGAAAGCATTCAAACTGTCAATCTTGCTTGGTGTTTAAGTGGTCAAAGCAGCAGATCAAAAAAGTGAATAAGCAACAAATGGTCTGACGTGACATAATTGATCCCCATCAGTTGAATGGTGACTATGTGGAGTCTCTACAAGGGTGTAGTTAAATGTAGCAGCGAACGGAATGATGTCATGTGGTCTCAACTGGAAAATAATAGTAGGCCTATTCTATCTACTAAGCAAGGCTTCCAAGCGAGTTTGAAAGCGTTCTGTTGGGTAGTGGATTTGATAATGCATCATAATCCTGTCGACTATGGTGGATTGACAGATTACGGTGGGTGCACTTTAGGTGGTCCACTAATCTACCACATCCATTGATCTTGGAGTCGATGAATCTCAATCATAAAGACTATGGGCACTTAGCAGCTAAAGAAGAGTGTTGATGAAATATTGGGAGATATGCGAGAAGGGCACATGGCACTTTCTTGTTGACTACAATGGGTCGGCCAAGCAAAGAGCAAACACATATGATAGCCCATTGATCGCCCACAGACACTGATCTTTTAGTGACACATCTGAGCCAATGATCATACATAAAATTTAAATTGGCTGGCTGATAAAGGCAAACTCCCAATGTTCAAATGAAAACCAATAGAGTATAGGGTTTGCAAAAAGTAAAATTTCATTTGCAAGATTAATGAAGGTGTTCAATTTGAGTGATTTAAAATAAGCCTTGAACTGAAATTGATCCAATTTATATATCATGGCTTTTGAATCTTATCCAAAGATTCAAATACAGGTTTGAAAGATGGAAACACTAGTGGGAGTTAAGAGGCATAATCTGGTATGTTCTTGCAAAAGCATTAACTGTCCAAGTTAATAAAAATTCTACGGTGACAACTAGGGTGTTGTGATGACATAATGAATAATTGCAAATTCATGATGATTTCGGTGTTGAGTTGCTAATCAAAGAGATGGTAGATGACGAAGTTAATGGGAAGCAAGCAATGTCCATACTGTTTGTGGAAATCATGAAAGAGAATTTACGCTTTAGGGTATGGGCTGTCTTCTATCCGTTTAATTGGCATCAAATATCATTGAAGTTAAAGTTTTTGCAAGCATGATGCAAGTAACTCTAAGAAAAATTGACCTGTTTTGCAGAGGATCCAATCTAAAGAAATGTTCTCTAATGCGCGAGGCCTAATTTAGTGTGCTACATGGTCTATGATGGATTTAGGGTTTAAACACAATGGTGATAATTGAAACAAGTGTTAGTTGTGTAGATCTGAGCAAATTTATTTGTTATAAATATAAGTTGTTTCTGTAGAGAAGGAATAATTGGCCAAATTTGAGGGCCTGTTGCCAAATTCTATATCTCTTGGTTGAATTTTTGTACAAGACATCCTATGGTGTATTCTAGGATGATCAAATTAGGTATCTCAGAGCTAGGAAAGTTTGTGGGAGAGATTTCTGTGTAGTCTGGTGAAAGAGTTGCAAGCGAATACCACTCATCGAAGGCAAATTTTCCATGGTTAGTGTACTATTTATGGGAGAAGTATATTATCATGCTTGTAAGGGCACATTTGTTGGCTTCTTGTAGGTTTGTGATTGTTCTTTACCATCAAGTTTTGACAAGATGCTTGTATGCTATTTGTAAATGTATCTTTCCAAACCCACATAAAGGATATGTAGATCATCTGTGATCTTGAAGAAATCCTTCTTTAGTTGATGAATTTTGAGTTCATTAAATTACATTTTGAATGAATCTACAACTAAAGTGATTGGATTCCATAATAAAGTTCTAGTTTACCTGATTGCATAATTTTTTCTCCATTTTCTAGGTTCTTGACTTTGTTTCCCACTAGAGTGTGTAATGGTAACAAATGGTTGATTGATCATGCTTTATATTGAATATCATCTATGTTCTATGTAGATTAGTGTAAGCTATTGTCCTACTAGTTTGCATGAGCTCATTGATACCTATTCTACCATATATATAGGGAACCTGCATTTGTTAACCATCTTCAGAGAGTTATGCATTTCCAGGTCTTCACAAGTTATACATGAAGTAAAATACTATAAATGATATCATATTTGGGGATATAAATTTAGTTTTGTATCTTTAGTTGCATTGTAATGCGATAGTATTTTTTTGTTGAAAGCTCTTTGGTTTACAAGACTAGTAAGCCAACATAGTAGATGCTTAGTGGCAAATCTTCGGGTATTCTTATGCACAAGGTGGGGCTAAGCTGTGTGACCATTTTATTTTCATGTCTCTTTAATTGTATTGCAAGATCTCAAAGAATACACTCCTCCACCTAGCAGAGCTAGAAGTGTAGAAGAGTTGCCCACTCTTGTCAATTGGCCCAAATCACTTGTAGTTTGATCATGAGCCACACCTTGTTTATCTAAACTGACTATGTTCCCCAGATATAATTCTGAGGTGTGTCTTCAAGAATTGCAGGGTACAATTTGGAGCAACAATTGATGCTTTAGGTCATATGTGGACACTGATATGATTAGATTATTTCAATCAAAGCTGAAGACACCCTTAAGAGCATTCTAAATAAGCTGGAGTCTACGAAACAAAATGCTATTCTGGACTACTGTTACAGGATGTGTTTACTGTAGCTATTTTGAGACCATGCATTGTGATGGTAAGGATATCACAAGTATTCTTGAGAAATGCTACTTAATAACTGGTCTTAATCGTTGGATAGATGAATGTACTTAAATATTTTCTTGCAGTGGCCTTTCGAATTTTGAGAGAACAATTGATATATCTATTGGTGGCTTTATGGCAAAGTCCTAAACATATCCTATTCCTGCTTCAATTTGGTGGGTGACACAATGCTGCTGGTTTGGCTGGATGCACATTATATTTTCTTATGTCAGGGTGTAGCAGAATATCTGACGCCTTATATTTTATATTTTGGCAATGGTCGGGTGGTGGACCTAGCTTTTTTTTGCTTGGTCTTTGTGAGCTCTTTCGGATGCCATCTTAACACCAGCTAAGATCTCTGTGGTTAAATATGGTTGATTAGATAGGCAGGAGAACTATTTAAGAAAAGACAGATAAATTGACTGATTGGTAGAAGTGCGTTTCGTTGATTTTAGTATGGTTGACAACAAATATACCATGAAACTCTCTCTGTCCTTCAACATAGTGGTTTTTAATTTCACAGAAAACTACACACACTATAGACATCATAGAATTGTCATTCAGAAGTGGAAGTTGAGATTAATTTACCTGCCCATCGCATCATATGTTCCAGCCAGATTGCTACATACTTCAAGAGTATCAGAATGACAGGGGCCACAGACTTCATCCAAAATCAGCTTTGCTTCTTCAAACAAACCTGCAGCTTCATTTATGGCATAGCATTGCACACATGCTAGTCCCATCTGGTTCAAAACAAGGGCAAAGAAGACAGATTTCTTCTCCCCACTTGCCTTAAGTTTTATAATGGCACTCTTTAATGAAGCACATGAATCAGCATGTTTGCCCAAGACATAGTAGATAACACCCATCTGTGCCTCAATGCCTGCTATCACACTCTGCTGACTAGGAGTATCATCCAAATTTTTCAAGGCCTTATGAAGAAGGCCTAAAGCCAGTTCAGGTTCATTCATGGCCTCATAGATCACAGCTATCTCGGTCAACCCACTTGCAACATCCTGAGTGGAGCTTTCCAAACCGAGCTTATCATAGATTTTTAAAGCACTCTCACAAAATGTAGTGGCCTCCCTCAATTTTCCTGTCTTGCAGTTCACGTCTGCAAGGCGAACAAAAACTTCAGCAACACTAGGATGGTTCTCCCCCTTTGTAGATTTAAACACAGTCAGGGCCTTCTGGTATGCAAAAACAGCTTCATCATACCTGCCCAAGGCCAAGTAGGTATCTCCAATGCTGCACTCCACGGAGGCCACTTCAACTTCCTGACCATGAGACATCAATGCCATGCTTGCCAATACTAAATTTTCAAGGGCTGCTTCATAATCTCCTTTTCCTTCATAAATAAGTGCTATTAGTCTCCTGTCAGCAACTTCCTCGAGGGAAGCTGTAGCTCTGTGCAGTCTATGGATCTGCAAAGAATGTTGGCACAATTTTTCAGCCTCCATGAACTGCATTGCTTGGGCATGGGCCTCTGCCACATACCTGCAAGTCTCTCCCACTCTTGGATCCATGTCACCCAACACCCGCTTCTGGATCTCCAGCCCCTTGTTATAGCATTCTAGAGAATCCCCAACCCTTCCCAACATGGCATAGGTGTCACCTAACTGCATATTTCCTGCAAAGGCTGCAAGAGCATGTTCATGGCCCTCATCCACCACAGGGATCCTAATGGAGCTTTCCAATACAGGAACAGCCTCTTCATACTGTCCAAGGCTGCAGTGAATTGCTGCCAGTATATGCAGACTCATAACAAACTCAAGGCTTGGTTTCCCATCACAACACCTCTCAAAGGACTCTGCAGCTCTTGAAGCACACTCCAGAGCTTTGTAAGAATTGTCACCAGAGACAAGGAGGCTCCTTGCAAGCTTCAGCAGGAAAGGACCCAGATCTGGATTATCAAGGGAGCTCTGATCTAATCCATTTGGGATGTTATTGTTTGTGAGATTGGTTGTAAAGTTCTTTCTCCTCAACGGGACTGTTCCTTTCATTTGCTTTGGCTGCTGGGAGACCTCTCTCTGTAACACCTATTCACATGGGCTCCCTTCCAGTTTGCTTATAGGCAGATCTTCAATTGCACTCATTCATGTTGCTCTTAGCTGTCAGAGGATTGATTTTATGTTTCTTCGAGAGGTAAGAACATCAAGAGCTAATCATCTTAATTCTTTTTCTAAGTTACACACCAGTTTGGCTGTAGACCCCAGTGAAGAAGTTAAAGTCACCTGAAGATCGAACCCAACTCCAACAGCACCCAACGGTAATCAACATCCAACAGTGATTAAAGTTTCAAACATTAGTGGGCTCTTTGTGAGTGCACAGCTTTTTCACCAACTGCACTGGGACCATGTACGCAACTATATTGATTTTTCATACATAATGTTTCCTTTTTAAATCAGGGATTGCTGATTTCTCATAATTGATCTTTCAGTTTACGTTTCCATTAAACTTCCTGCATTAGAATTCTCTTTTCTTTTGTGTTTTCACTTTTACAGTTAAAACAGTCGATTTCTCCAGGTTCCCATTTCCATCTAGACCGTCCACTGATAAAAGGAATCACCTCTGCACTCCATGACCAATCAAGTATTTGCATAAAAGTCACCGATTTTTAACGCCATGATGATGACCCAGCTGGCGCTGAGGACTGAAGTATCTGTCAAGCAAGTTGGAATGACATACTGTCCATTATAATTAAAATTTAAAAAATATTAATAATACTAATATAATCAACTTGGTATTAATAAGTTTGAAGCACCAAATGCTCTAATATTATTATACCAAAACTTCCACCAACCAGTTTTGTATATGGTTTTTTTCAATAGGTGTGGTCCGGGGAAGCCTATAAACCTGTAGAGGTGGGACTGGGGATCATTGAAAAGTCAGCCTATTAATGGTAAGGAAGACCTGCTCCTGCATCAGCTCACAGCTGACTCTAGTCTTGCTTCTTAATGGCTGAGCTATAAGGGCTAATAAGTATTGTATATGTTACTTCTCAGCTCTCCAATGCAGACAGCTCATTTCTTGTCAAAATGGTTTTTTTATTTTTGAAGTAGGTGGGTGGGAAATTTTATGGTCAATGATCAATATTAATTATTTGTTTTTATAATTGTAATAGTGAAAAGTGTAAACTTATCAAAGGGTTGTAATTTAATTGGTTGAGCACAATTGGTGAGGATGATGGTATGTTCTTTAATTACGTCATCCCCCAAGGTTCAAACTCCTAGAGGTACAATTTATAAGGGATGAGTTCAAAATCATGCCCTAGGGGACTTTGGTAGTTGATATAAAACCTCCCATCAAAAGAAAAAAATTGTATACACTTTTCCTCATTTATTTTGGACTCACTTTAATTTGATTATATTTTATGTAATAATTAGTGAATAAGTGGTATGTTTTTGCATAAGAGATTTCATTTTCTCTTAATCTAGTTTACTCCATACTATAAGAGTTGTTGATCAAACCCACATTAGCCCAAGGATCACCTACAATGAAAACAACCTTCCACACAAGAGAGAAGCAATCAAAATGTTAGGAAATCAGAGGATTCATTAGATGCAAAATGAAATTGGTACAATATACAATGAAGAAATTCTTGGTATAAAGACAATGATGAAACCCTAGGACATACTAAAATCATGACAAGTGTTTTAATTCAATGATCTAAGACAAAAAAATTAAATGGCCTAAGTAAGCTTTAAGTAAGTGTGAATAAGACCTAATATGAAACTAGTTAGGTACTATACTATGTTCTCATCAACACGTCTCTTAAATGCAACTTAGGGAGTGTAATAAAATGCAAGTATGGGTCTCAACTACAAGGCCATGTTAGTTACTCATGTACAAATAAATCTCTTACAAACAAAGTAAAGGAGAAAAACCCCTCTCCAAAAAGAAAAGATGCAAAAAAACATGTACAAGTAAAAGGAGGACTCAACCCCTCCCCCCCTCCCCAAGGACTACTTATGTCACCAATGTACAATCAATGGTCCCCTTATAGGAGAGAAAGTGAGAGAATATGTAGCCCCTCCACCCTTCGCCCCCTGCGCATAATTTATAATCTATGTAGTGATGGTGGATGCTCGATAAAGGATGATGATGAAGATCTAAGAACACTAAATAATATTTCTCCCCCTAAAAAGAAACAAAATGAAGTGTAGATGCAAGATGTATTTCTATAAAGGAAGAAGGATCGTGATGGATGATGATGTGTCTCATCTTTGCTTAAGTGTCCCTATGTTTGTATGAAAGTATGCCACAATCAAAACAAATACGAGCCCAATAAATGAAGAAGGTGATAAACCAGGACCATCTACAAACAAATGAAGGACAATCTGATTTAAAGATGAAGATGGTGTGACATCAACTATGATGGAGTTGTCACCCAAGAGGAGATGGATGTCCTCAAGTGTGTTTGGAAAATCTATAAAAATGGGACTTACAAAACAAATCTATAATATTTATCAAATACTCATCCCAATGTATTAAATCTAGAAGACTATGATGTACCTACTACAAAGAAAAATTGAAGCAATAAGAGATGGAAATGTAATCTTAGTATATGTCATCCAACTATAATGACCATCTCAAAAAGATGTGTCCACACAAGATGTTTGAATATGGGCACCTAGAGATGAATATATCAATATTGAAAAGCAAGAATCTTTAATCTTGGCATAGTGACTTGAAGATAAAAAAAGATGAAGCCTCTAAATCTAGATTAGGAGTAATAGAAACCAAAGAATCAATAGATATTTCTATAGGAGGAGAAGGAGCATTAGGTGAAGCATAAATTTCATCACAACTATCAAGACCTTCCAAATAATCAAGATGATCTTTTGTATCATCATCATATGGTAGCTTATCACAATCATCAAAGGGTAGAAGATTGTCCATAATAATATCATCTAAGAATGGAGAAAGATATGGGTCTCCAAAGACCCCCAAATTATGTCCAAAGAGTGTGTGGGTGGTCAATATGTGAGATAGAACACATAGTGTCAAAATCAACATTGCTAGAAATCAATCCAATGACATAATCATTTATGTTTCCCCATGATATCTTTTGATTAGGTGTGCCTAGTTTAGAGACAAGTCTATAGAGATGCGGTAAGAGATGAATCCACCTAAGATGTTTTAGGATGACATTTTTTCAAGCCTTATAATTCTTGTTGTTCAAGATGATTATAGAAGGATGAGTTGGAAAACCCATGATTTTATAATGATGTACTCCTTATAAATAGATTAGATATCAAAACATATGAGAGTGTAACCCTCATAGCATAAAAATAGTCTCATATTTTGTAAAATATCTAAAGTGTAAATCTAAATAGAAAGACAAAATTCAAATTGAAATAATAGGAACTTAGAGAAAAATTAGGAAAACCCAAGTGAATGGTTGCATAGCGCTTGAAACCATGTTTCCAAAGCTTATTTTGTAAAATATCTAAAGTTGATAGCATATGCTCAAGTTATGGCTTCAAGAAGAAAATCGCTCCTTTAGGCATATAAAAAAGGTAATATGCAATCTGGGTGCTAGTCACCTATATGACTAAGCTTCAAGGGTTGGGGGTTGTTGCCTCTATTGACAACATGAAGGAGGAGTTTGAGAAAATATTTGTAACAACCATAAATTTCTTAAGAATTAACCTAGATAAACATATCTTGATGCTAACAAAATAGTACAAGATAGCTTTCTAACAACTTCCATTAACTTCCATGATACAATATTAAAATGATATGCAAGACATGCAAGTGATATCCAATAAAATATACAATATATATAACTCCCACTCGATTATTATTATAAGGAAGTAAATCTCAAGTACATTATAATAATATAAAAGTCTCACAAGTACGTGTGTAGAACTCAACAATGAATATACCATTATTTCATAACCAAAATACACAAAGGGTCAAAATTACAACTCTTGTCCATGATAAAAATATAATAGATCATGAGACCAACCACACATATACAAATGGTCTAAAAATAATGTACACATAATGACCTATATGAAGAACTCCAAGCTCAATTTACAAGTTGATCCTCCAAGATCTCATGCTCTTGTTGCTAATCATGGGAGGGTTTAAATCCACCACGAGGATGTTCCTTTCCTCCCCATCCATCAGTCAAGGTGAAGAAACACCATCCATAATCTAAAAGTGTGGTATAATATAATATTAATGTTCATATTTCTTAATACATTCCTTTATTAACACATATCCTACACATGGAACCATAGATGGAATAAATTTCACAATGCACATTTCTAAAAATGTACACATGAAAAATAATCATTCCAAGATAATCAATATTCATAACAGATCCTTTCCAATATCTAATACACATATGGATGCAAGGACGTGAACAAGCCAAAATATGATCATCAACTAAAACCACAAATCCTTTCAACATTATAAGGTTTGACTTAACACAACACATGCAAAACTATATACAATATCCACATAAAGTGTTTCTCACATCCCATACTACAACATAATATATTCATGTGATGTTATATACCTTTCTAAGAGCACATGTCCAAAGTAATACTGCATACATCGCATACTAGATGCATCCTAACATTTGCACAAAATAATATCAAAAATTTAAATATGCAAGAACACACATAAAGAAAATACATAGAATACATGTGTAGACACCTAAATTATTCCACCTAATCGTAGTCATCTTCATAGAATTCACCTATCATTAATCACATCAATTATTCATTAGCCCTAATTAGTTTGTTACCATTTACTACATATTATTATTTATTAATTAATAACCATGTAATAATTCCCACTTTATCCATTTAATTGAATAATATTTTAATTATTTATTTAATTGTGAGCTAATTCTCGTTTTCAAATAATTTCTATTTTCAACTCTTCAATATTCATTAGTCAACTCCATCATCATTGATTAGTTAACTTAGTCTTCATTTAGAAACTCGATCTTTAGTCCTTAGTTAACTCTTCTTCATTCTTAAGTCAACACGACCTTCGAATGAAAACTTGATGTGAACATTTATCCAACTATTGAATTAAATAATTCAATATTATCTCCACATTACTTTGAAATAGAAATTTTCCCTTTCTCTGTTGAGTTGACTCCACAATCAATTTAGTTAACTGAATTCTTTATTCTTATCCTCGTATTCCATTTGTTCTTTCCTTGGAAAGTCTATAAATATGGTATTTTATTCATCAATTTCATATCTCACACTTTATGTAAATTCATTATGTCAAAATCAATCCCCAATTGAATCATAGTGTTATGTGTTGAGAATTAGCATCCACATCCAAACTGGTGAATCAACTTACATATTTTTGAGGTTTACAATGGGATCAGTAAAATAAGATTTTATTTCTTTTCTTTTATGTTTTCGAGTCTTTTAATTTCCTATTTTTCAATTTCAATGCTTACAACAGGCACCTCACGAATTATAAGAACACAATAATATGGCACTCACATAAGTAAGACAATACCAAGACTCCACAAACATGAAAAACACACCTAGTCCCCAAAACTCATTCAAGGAGAGTCTTCAAATTGTGTAGTGTAGCTATGTACCACCACCTCACATAAGAAATGAAGATTAGCTATATATGCCAACCATAGAGAACCCTTATCACAAGATAGAAATAACATGTATGTCAATACAATGGACCACAAGACTTATCTCAAAGATTTCCTAGCTCTAGTGGTACAACACAGACATAACATAAACTACCCATGGATCCTTCGCCAACAAGAAGACTAGAGCCTATGGTGATGTGGTTTCTATAGCAAGATTATCATGCTCAAATATTAGTAAACTTTCTTAAGGAGAGATGTCTTAATATATTGGGACACAAATTAAAAAAAAGATTTTAACCATCCTAATCCATAGGACAAAATCACATTCCATTCTTTCAAATGGAATCCATGAGCTAAACCTTTTATACACCCTATCCTTCTAGATAGATCCCTAATCTCACGAGTAGAATCATAACACAAATGATGGCATATACAAATATAATCAACTGTAATATAATAAATATTACAAATCAACTAAGTCACAAAAGATGTCACAAATCAACCATGATATAGAAGATGTCGCATATCCACATAAATGTACCATGACACAAAAGATGTCATATATTAACATAAATCAAGAATGAAACAAAGAATGTCACAATTCAATACATTTAGCTCCCCAAGAAGACAAAACAACACCATACTAAGTTAGATTTATATGAGCATAAAAGGACAATAAAAATTATACACTATAATATATTGACCTCAAACCATTCATATGATCAAAATATAGTTATACAACCACTTGAGTATCATATGGACAATTCTAAAAATATTTAGGAGGTAAGGCTATAGTTCACTTGCAAGACACTAGAATGCCACACTATAATCTTCTTAGGAATTTAAATCCCATCATTCTAATAAACCACATAAATTTAATTAATTATGATACAAAATATATCATATGAATAAATAGAATAATTAAGAAGACTTAATTCTTATATTATCAATATAGATAGAGAGTCACTAAACTAGCTATTGCACTTTTGGTGTGCAATGGGGTACGTCAAAAAATTGTATGGCTAAATTTGATTTTGTGTAGTCATATTGGTTGAATTAGGGAATAGTTCAGACAATCTAAAAAGTTTTCAAATGAAATATGTATACACCTAAAATCGGTCAAGACAATTAATTAATTAAATACTAGCTATTTAATTAATAAACTCCCTTTATTTCAACTACTTATAAATAAATTCTCATATAGTTCACACTTTTCTAAATTCTTCATCCTAAACCACATTCTTCTAAATTTAATTAAATAAACAAATGTCTATAGTTTGTTTTTATTTAATTAAATACCTTCTCACTAAGTTTGAATAATTTCAAATTCAAATTTAGTCACATGTCTACAACACTTTTTGGCCATGTCATCAAATGTCGCATGTAATTAAATATTTAATTAGATTATTTTCAACCAATTATCTTGAACAAACTTTTAACACATGGCTTATTCCTCACACACTTTATTCCTTCATCCATTTGGCATGTTGCCCTTGGTCAAAGGGACATCCTCCAAGATTCTTCCATCTCCATCGTTCATCCCTCATGTTTGAATCTGGATCGTCAATTGCTGCCACATCACAAGATGCTTTGAAAATCCTATAAATACAATCCTTTGCTATAGCATTATCAATCACATCTTTTAGCAAACTTATTATGCAGGAATAGCTTTGGAGCATTTGGAGTTCATAGTTAGCATTGCAGTATCATGTTAAATTAGAATCATGTCTTGCTTTATAGTTGCATTTTATTTCATGTCTTGCCTTATAGTTGCATTTTACCTTATCATATCAATGGTTAATATTTGAGCATATGCAGAATCATTTTAGCTTTTTATGCAACATTTGTATCACATAGTCTAGCATCATTATCCATTTGTCAATATCACCATTATCATAGTATCATGGCTTTTATCACATAGTTTCATTTAGGAACTTAGATTTCTTGCATTTTGAACATCTCGTTTCTCAAGTTATCATTCTAACAACACATAAAAAATCTGAGAGCCAAATGATTTAATGAATCCTTGAGAATAGAGAACAATGGAACATTTTTATAGATTTGTTTTGCTACAAATAAAGTAGTTTTTTTTATTCAAATCTTTAATATAATACGTCTCACTTATGTTTGTGTGCTTTAGTATTGATTTTCTAACTCTCCCACATTTCACTTTGATTCAAATATTTAATATAATACTTCTCATTGATGTTTGTGTGCTTTAGTATTGATTTGCTAACTCTCCCACATTTCACATACACATAAATTGGTGCCCACCATGGGGCTCAACCCCATTTTTAACAATTTTCTAAGAAAGTTCTTGTGAACAAGCTGGATGTGATGTTTTAGCACGACCATGAGTTCTTTCAGCACATCCAAAAAATATTTCGGCTCATTCAACTTCTGTTTCGGTGCATACGACAAATCTTTCAACTGATACAAGGTCTATTACGGTGCATCCGGTATTTCTTCTGGCGCATACGTCAACTATTTTAGCACATACAAGGAGTCTTTCAGTGCTTTTAGTCATTCATTAGTGCATCCATTAGTTCTTTTAGCGCATTCATTAGTTCTTGTAGCGCATACATGAGTTATTTTAGTGCATAGAGTAGTTGTTTTAGCGTATTGGAATGATCTTTTAGTGCATTGGATGATTGTTTTAGCACATCTATTTAAATTTGCAAAATCTTAAAATCTAGATAAATAATTGTTGTTTTTTGCTTGTAGGTGGGTGATACGCCGGTCAAAGACAAATTTAAACAACTACTAATGATTTATGCAGGGGCTGGAGTTATTTAATGCTTTCTTTTGATTAAGATAAGCATCTAGCTTAATTAAAAGGTTAAAGAACACCATGTTTTCCATGCTTGATGAATGGAAGGCATATGCTCTCCCCTTAACTGGGTGACCAAAAATCTAGACCCATTCATTTTTATTTTATTTTATCCATAGAGGGTCTACCTTGTGGGAAAAGGTAATCACCCAAGGGAACGACCCAACCGGTAACACGCTAAAGACAAGCGACTTCCAATAGGGATATAAATGTGGGTACTTGAGGAAAGTTCAAGTATCATGAGGATTGTTCTGACAAGAAGGGCAACAATGGTCGCTTGCCAAATGGATGATCCCCCATGAACGAAATGCCTATACTAGAACCCTTTGTTATAGCAAGCCAAAATATTTATTCTATTTACTGGCGTAGAAGGTCTAACCTTTGAATCCACCCCACATTTTTGCGACTTTTAGTAGAGATGAGAAGTATGCCATGGGAGATGCATGGGTACCGAAGCTTGGCTGCCCTATAGAAGTGAGTGTCATGGAGGGGAGCCAGTGGGGTGAAGCTTCTAATCATCCGCTAAAAGTAGGTGCAGCTGGAGTAAAATCCAAGTGGAAATCTAGTAAATATTGTCCTACACAATATTAAGTTGTACATGTTTGATGTGTTTTACCAATGCGTTTTTAAACAAATTTCAAACAAAACATCCCACACTTGAAGTGAAAACCTTGATTCAAAAATCATCCATTTGAGTACTCAATTCCCATCATTCACAATCTGGAAACCAAACAAAATTCACTGGTCAAAAGATTATATCCTTGGAAACACTTAGATTCACAAATTCAAAGCCAAACAACTAGAGAAAGTCACAAAAACATTGAATTTTTCTAGATTAGCGCATTCATTCTCTGTTATAGTGCATTGCTACCATATTTTAGTGCATCTGACATATGTTCCAACACATCCATACACTGTTCTGGTGCATCCACTGCTTTTTCCAATGCATCTGAGTCATATTTTAGTGCATCGACATCATTCTTCAGCGCATTCACCCTCTGTTATAGCGCATCCACTGCATATTTTAGCGCATCGACCCTCTGTTCTAGCGCATCCAGGAAATCTTATAGCGCATTTGTGCAATCTTCCTGTGATAGGTCGATTTTAAGTGCTAGAAAATGAGCAACAAACAAAGTAATGCAAATAACACTAAAAACAACCTACACCTCAAGATTAGCCTAGTTGGATTCAACACAATATAAAAACAACAAATGAAACCTTTTACCTTGTGTCGAATCGATCCTTTGGTTGGCCCTTTGATCTTCGGTGTTGTGTGCTCCTTGGATGGCAAGAGATGCAAGCTAGATGATGATATGAAGGTGGATGCAAGTGGGTGCAAGCATGAAAATGGCTAAGTATGGATTCTAGGAATAAATTGCAAGAGTTTGGCTACAATGCTTGATCTCCCCCAAAATGAGAGAAAAAAGGGGGTATTTATAGAGAATTTGGAAATCTCTAGGGAAATGGACAGTCAAGATTGAGCCACCAAGATCAAGATGTAGGGCTAAGGTGAGTTGATAACTCACAAGCCTTCACATCTTGACATGTGGCAAGTGATATCGATTAAAAGGGGTGATGTGTACATGAGGTGGAAGGATAGGACATGACATGGAGAGGGTACATAGTACCTTGGGATTGGGACAAGATCTCATAAAGGAGGTACTTGTCCCCATGTGGGTGAAAGGATATGTGAGGAATTAAAAATTCCTCAAATATCCTCATGGGGATGAGAGAAGGAATTTAAAATTCATTTAAATGCATTGGGGGATTAAATGTGAATTAAAAATTCTCATGGGGAATGGAGATGCCTTGTCCAAAAATAAAAAGCATTTAATAGGGTTGACTCAATTAAGTGATTAGGATTGTGCAAGTACTTGATTAGACTAATTAATGACAAATTAGAAGAGTGTTAGATTTCACATGTGACTTGATGTGACAAGTCAAAGATCACATGGGGAAGAGAAAAAGGAATTTAATATTCCTTGGAAGGATAAAAGGAATTAAAAATTGCTTGAGAGGTTGATTAGGCTAGTTAATGAAGGATTAGAGGAGGGTTAGGTGGCTAAGAGAGATTATAGGCCAACTTGCAAAAGTTGGAGGATGTGACACATCCTAATCAAGGATTAGGCATGTGCACACCCCTAATGATGAGATTAGAAGATGGATTAGGATTAGATAAAAATTATGAAGGATGTGACATAAAGGGAATTAAATAAATGGCATATTTATTTAATTCATTTGATAAAAGAGGGAAGGTATTTAATTATTTAAGTAGATACCTTAGGGATTAGAAGAACTTTAGAGGTATTAATTAAATAATAGTGATATTACTTAATTAATGCGGATAAGGGGAAGCTTAGATGAAAAAGGATAAATTTGGATAAATCAAGTGTCCAAATTTAGGTGTCTACACTTCTAACGCATTCGTTCTCTGGTTTAGTGCATCTGTGCAATATTTTAGTGCATCCAGGATCTATTTTAGCGCATCCATTAAATACAAAACCTGAGAGTTGAATTTATCCCCTATTTCACAGTTTGAACCAAAATTTAAAATCTTTTTCAGTCCATAATCATTCCTTAGGTACAACAGAGTCTAAACTTGTCAAAATTGACCTCTACAAGTGGAATTCTCAAAATTAAACTTAGATCTAAACATCTTAAAGTGCCTAAATCATCAAACTTATCATATCTTTGATTGTTAAGCCTAGTTTCATCATCAAGATTTATCATCCTTTCATCACAAAACAAAGCTATATAATCAAATCAAACTTAGTCTCATCAATAGAATTTGTCATTCTATTTGACTTAGTTTTAATCCTTGGTACTCTTCCAAACAAAGACCAAACTTTAGTCAAAGTATAACACTTGCATGCCTGTTCAAACAAGGTTACAAAAGCAGAGACTCAAGGAAAAAGAATTGAAACACAAAAAATCGAAACACAAAACATCAGAACACAAAGCATCGAAACTCCAAACATCAAAACTTAAAACATCAAAACTCAAAACAGTGAAATGCAAAACACCATGGCTGAAGTTGAAGAGAATCCTTTCCATGGAATCCACAACAATGAAGGGGAAAAAATAATTGAGGAAGACATCCAAAATGTTGAACAAGATCCAAATTTCCACAAGTGCTTAGAAAATATTTTTGAAAGAAATGGGGAAAAATATTTACTAATGCTAGCTAAACAAGGTGTCAAATTTCCTAATGACTTTGATGTTAATCAATTGAAAGCACCTCCCAAAAAGCCTAAAAATGATACAGAACAAGTGGTTTCCCTAACTCATCAAATGAAAAACCTTCAACAACAAATTCTTGAGATGCAAAGAGGAACCTCAAAATGATACTTGATCCAAGACATTTGTCCATATCCTTTTGATCAAGATATCCACATAATTCCTTTTCCCAAACATTGTGAATTCCCAAAATATGACAAATACAATGGTAAAACTGATCCAATAGATCATGTGAGGGAATTTAGAACCATGAGCCTTGAGTTTGCACATGAAGAAACTTACTTGATGAGATTGTTCCCATGAAGTCTAGGTGGACAATGCCTTGAATGGTTTTCCAAACTCGCACCACCAATTAGAACCTTTGAAGAATTGGTTAACAAGTTCATCACCCAATCTTATTATAACATCCAACATGATATAACAATGAAAGACCTTTGCAACTTGAAACAGAAAAAGGGTGAATTGTTCCTCACTTTTCTACAAAAATGGAGAAGGTTATTTGCAAGGTATTCTCGTTCTGTACCTGAAAAAGAAAAGATGGAAATATTTATTGATAACCTAAATGACGAGATGAGCTATAGATGGAATTGCAATGTCCACCTACCTTCAAAAAATTGATTGAAAATGGGATTAAAATTGAAGAAGCTTTGGTCAAAAGAGGAGTCATAAAAAATTACAATGAAAACAACACATCAAACTCCTCTAACAATTACAGCAGTAGTGACAAACCAAAGTATGTGGGTAACAATGATGGTCCAATTGAAACCCAAAATACAAAACCTGTATTCAACTTAACAACAATTGCCACCAAAACTAATCAGAACAACAATCCACCCAACAACCAAAACAACAACCAAAATGTCAACCAAAGCAACAATCAAGGTGATGATGGATCTAGAACACCATCATATCAAACATCCCCAAATCGAAGAAGGTTCACACCTTTGGGACAATCATCCGAATCAACATTAAAGGAACTTCTTGAAGCTAAAGTCATAACATTACTAGAGGCAAGAAATTGGGAACCACAAGTTAAGCCTCCATGGTGGAATGATGCACATTTTTGTGACTTTCATTGAAAAAAAGGACATAAAACCAATGAATGCATGCAATTGAAGCACTTGATACAAGACTTGATTGACAACAAGACGATATTTATAGGACTCCAAACAAACAATGATCATGGAGCATTCAAGGACCCTCTACCCAACTACGAAAAAGGGGAATCTTCTTCAAATACCAAGGGAAAAAACATGAACTATATTTATGATTCTACCATTCATTGTGTTGAGGTAGTCGAACATCAAACCAAGGATATTGAAACCAAGAGCCAAAGAAACATTGCTACAACTGATAATAATCATCATGATATCGACACTACTTCATATCAAATCAATGACCTTGTGCCAATAAATTTGATCACCAACATTATTGCAAATGACAACCAAATCAATGTCATTAAAATCAAAGAAAAAAAAAACAATTCACAGATCAATGCAATCACAAGAGGACAAGCCAAGGTAACATTGAAAAGAGTTACCCCTTCCAAGTCCAAAAAAACTACTATTATCCCTACAACCCAATATAACATAGTTGATCAATTGCAAAAGATACTTGCTCAAATATCCATATTAGAGCTTCTCAATATTTCACCAGCACATAAAGAAATCTTAGAACGAGCTCTAGTGGCCACCACAGTACCAAACAACTTGGAAGTTTTCCAATTTTAGACTATAGTGGGACATTTGACTGCACCACACTACTTATCATTTTACAAACACGATGATGTATCTATCACCCATCCACACAACGTTGCTCTCCACATTGAGGTCTTAATCCACAAACATCGCGTTAAACATGTTCTAAAAGATGGAGGAGTTGGCTTAAAAATTTGCACTCTAAAACTTGTCTGTGCACTTGGATATTCTGAAAATGCTATTGATCCTAGAAAGAAAATCACAATAAAAGCATATGATGATGAAGAAAGGTCCTCCCAAGGATTGATTGTCTTACCAATTCAAGTAGGACCAGTTGTCAAAGATATAGTTTTCCAAGTGTTGGATAAAGATTTGACATACAACATACTCTTGGGACATCCGTGGATTCATGAGATGCAAGCTGTACCATTGATATATCACCAGTGTTTGAAACTTCCTTTTAACATACAAGAGATCACCATTGCTGCTAATTCCAACAACCCCCAATATTGCAACACACTCAGAACAACCCAAGACACTTTTGTACCACACAACAGGAAAGCTACAACTCATGGTTCATCCAACAGTGAAAGACAACTAAATTCCTTGTCAAAATGGGTGGAGAAAAAGGACCAGTCAAAAGATAAGGGTATCAAATACTCCATCAAATCACGAAAGTCAACTCAATGCCTTATCAAAATAGGTTGAAAATATCCAATTGAAAGACAAAGGAATGGGGGAATACTCATTTGAGCAATCCTTGTATTTATCACAACTTTCATCTTCTCTAAGTCATATGGACAACCATCAACATCAAGACAACAATCATCACAACCAACCACACTCTTTGATGGAAAATTTGTAAGAGTAGACACCTTAGTGGACGAATGAGAAGACAAGGAGGTTTTGAATTGGTTGTACAAGGATGAAGAACAATCACAAGCATCCACTTCAAATGTATTGACAAAGCAGTATGGCAAAGGCAAGACAATCTTGGAAAAGATGGGATATGAGGGAAAAGGTCCTATTGGTAAAAGAAAAGAAGGCATCATAAAACCAATAAGGCCCATCATAATTAATTCAAAGGACAAGACGAGACTAGGGTATAGGGAAGAAGCAAAAGAAGAAACCAGACAACAAGTTGTTGAGAGAATCCTTCAATTGAGAGATAGTTCTGAAACAGACTCCAATGAATATGAATGGGATTCCCTCTCTGAAGAGTCTTGTCATGATAAGGAAATTGATGTGGTACAAATGTATACACCAACACGTATGGAGGGATAGAGCTCGGGTTATAGACCACTTGAAATTGGATCATAGAATATCGACGACTCAAGTTAAGACGATCATACTTTGAGCGAGATAGATGCTTCGGAAGGGAGTAACAATATAGACCTTGATATTGCGATTGGACATTCTGATGATGTTTCCATTATGACACTCACCCCTTTGGACCTTAGCCAATCTGATGATTCTTTGTCGTTAATACACCCTGAACTGATTGACTGGGACCAAAATGAGCTGCTTGACATGCCTGTCTCTTCAAATGATGAAGCCATCATAAACTTCCTCTATTTTGATAACCTTAAAACATGTTCCATCATCAAAAATCATAACGGAGCTTCAGGTGAGGGAAGTGCCAAATCTTTCGGCTGAAAAATTAATATAAAAAATGATCTAATAGTGAAAACCATTTAATGGCACTATTAAATCAAGAAAAAGTAAAAATAAAGAGCGCATCTCAAGGTGAAAAACTCTCTGAGGCACCGAGAGATGGAATATTTGACACTCTTCCTGAGCACTATCAGGATAGATCGTCAGTGTTGATTGAGGCCACATAATCCATCAATGTCGGTACAACTAAAATAGTAAAGACCTAGCATCTAGTGACATCCATGACAAAGGAGGAAAAACCCAGTTTCACTAAATTCTTTGAAGAGAGGCAGATAAAATTTTCTTGGTCCTATGTTGACATGCCAGGCATAGATCCAAATCATGCATCATTTATCATTACCACCTGGGGTAAAGCCAAAAATTGAGAAAAATACACCCCCATATCTCCCTCTTGGTAAAAGCCGAATTAAAGAAGCTACTAGATGTGGGATTTATCAGACCTATTGACTATGCCGAGTGGATATCAAATATTGTGCAAGTCTCAAAACTAGACAAAAGCATTAGGATATGCACAAAATTTAGGGATCTTAACAAGGCTTTCCCAAAAGATGATTTTCCTCTACCTAACATTGACATCATCGTAGACTAGACAGCTGGGCATGAAATGTTATCACTTATGGATGGCTTTTCAGGTTACAATCAGATAAAGATAACACCCGAAGATCAAGATAAAACAACCTTCACATGTGCTTGGGGCACTTTCTGCTGGAATGTAATGCCTTTTGGGTTGAAAAATGCTGGAGCCACATACTGGATGTCAAATTCATTCACTAGAGAGCAATGACCACCATCTTCCATGAAACAATGCACACTTTTATGGAGGATTATGTAGATGATTTACTAGAAAATTCATTCACTAGAGAGGGACATCTGGAAATTTTAGACAAGATCTTCACTAGAATGGAGAAATTCAATGTGAGGTTAAATCCCAAGAAATGTGTATTTGGCGTAACATTAGCCAAACTTTTAGGGTATATTGTATTGGCTAAAGGCATTGAGGTGGATCCTGGAAAGGTCAAAGCCATCATGGAGATGCCTCCTCTTAAAAATATTAGTCAACTTAGATCATTATAAGGAAGATTCCAGTCTGTTAGGAGGTTCATCGCACAACTGGCTAACAAAACTCATCCTTTCAATCATTTATTACACAAAAAATGTCTCTTTCAATTGGGATGAGAAATGTGAAGCTTCCTTCAATCAACTCAAGCAATATCTGATGTCACCACCAGTACTAGTACCACCAATTGAAGGAAAGCCATTGATACTCTATATTGCAACAACTGAGATATCTTTGGGCACTTTATCGGACAAGAAGATTCCATAGGAAAGGAAAGGGAAATTTATTACATCAATAGGAGATTGAATGGTTATGAGATCAACTATACCTTTATTGAAAAAGATTGTTTGGTGGTAGTATTTGCTACCCAACAACTAAGACATTACATGTTGACTCACACCATTAAACTCATAGCTAAAATTGATCCCTTAAAGTATCTACTCAGCAAAGCTGCCCTAACAGGAAGACTAGCCAAGTGGGTCATGATATTGAGCGAGTTTGACATCCAGTATGTGGAAAGAAAAACAATCAAGGGTCAAGCCATAGCAGATCAACTAGCTAAAGTACTATTGCAAGACAATCATCCAATGAACATTGAGTTTCTAGATGTTGATGTCCTCACGGTGTCAACACAACAATGGATGTTGTACTTTGATGATTTTTACACCCAACATGGATTAGGCATAGGAATCTTGTTTATCTTGCCACAAGGACATACCATTCCCAAATCCTACAGACTGATGTTTCCTTGCACCAACAATACATCTGAATACAAAGCATTGATCATTGGAATCAAAGTAGCAGTCGAGTTGAAGATCACAGAGTTACATGTCTATGGTGATTCTCAACTGGTCATTAATCAAAAAGTACTTTATGGAGATAAAATTTGAACAGATTCCTAAAGGTGACAATAAAGCTTTTGATGCCATGGCTACCATTGCTTCTCTCTTACAGATTCATGAGAAACGATCCCATTATAAGTTCATAGTGGAACAATTGTTTAACCCATTCTATGACAATCCCAAATCCCAAGTCATCTACCATCTAGCCAAGGCTGACGCTTCTACCTATGGGAAAATATACACCTATTTGAAAGACATACCCTCCCACCTGATTTATCCCAGAACCAAAAATAAAATTTCATCTGACAAGCAACTCGACACACCCTAATAGCTGATGTGCTTTATCGACGAGGTCTTGATGGTACTCTCCTTCGGTGTCTAGAATGTAACGAAGCTAAAACCGCTTTACGTGAGGTCCATGATGGTATCTGTGGCACACATTCAAGTGGCCTAACTTTAGTTAAGAAACTCCTATGTTTGGGGTATTATTGGCCAAATATGGAGAAAGAGTCATTTCAATATGTCAAAAGGTGCAAAAAATGTCAAATTCATGGAAACCTGATACATGCACTAGCAGAAGAGTTACAACCTTTCACATCAACATGGCCTTTTTGTCAGTGGGGATTGGATCTTGTCGATAAAATACACCCATCTTCATCCAACAAACAAAAGTTTATCATCACAACCACGAAGTACTTCACGAAGTGGATTGAAGTGGTTCCCCTAACCACCATCACAGGAAAACAAATCTCATCATTCATCCTGAATTATATCATTTTTCGGTATGGCATTCCTCAATCCATTATCATGGACAACAACAAACCCTTCAAGAATCAGGATGTCCAAGAACTCTGTGAGAGGTTCCATATACAACATTGGTTTTCTACACCATACTATCCCCAAGGAAATAGCTAAGCAGAGGCCTCAAACAAGACTATCCTGAAAATCTTGAAGAAAACCGTCAATGAGGTTGGACATGATTGGCATATCCAATTGAACCCTTGCTTTATGGGCTTATAGAACTAGTATCCGCACCTCGACTAGAGCCACACCCTATGCTCTAGTCTATGGATCAAAAGCCATTTTACCTATTGAGGTTGAGCTACCATCACTCTGAGTATCACTAAAGGGGATTATTTCAGATGAGGATTACAAAGTGTCTAGGCTATAGGAATTCGAGCTATTGGATGAGTGTCGTCAGCATGTTGTGGATCACTTGAAAGCATATTAGCAAAGAATATCCCGAAGTTACAATCACAAGTAAAGCCTAGAATTTTTTAAGTGGGTGACTTAGTCTTGAAAGAGAATCCCCATAATCAACAAGATCGAGAGAAGAAGGGGAAATTTGAACCTAACTGGCTAGGTCCCTTTGTCATTGTATCAATCTTTAGATCATGAGCATATCAGTTGTCCACACTGGAAGGGGATTTTTTTGATGAACCCCTCAACAACTTGCATCTCAAGAAATTCTACACCTGAATCATCCAATGCATCATAAAAAGTCCTAAAAAAATACAAAAACATCAGAAAATGTCTTAAAAAAGTGGTTACCTTGATGAAAACCTGACAAATAGGCATCTTGGTAACAACAAAAGAAATCAAAAATGAGAAAAATACAAAAAAAGAAGTGAAAAATAAAAAAAATCATAAAATATGAAAATTGTAATAAAAACAAGTAGTGAAAACCTGGCAACAGGAACTTTTTTTGATAGGTTAGCTTTTCCATCTATTTGGGCATGCCGACCATTCACTTTTTCCATCAATCTACCTATCATTAGAAAGCTTCATGTACATATCCTAGTATCATGGTCATGTCTCACCCTAGATTGGGGGAAAAATCCTGAACTCACTGGGGGAAAATAAACTTTGAGCTTGAACTAATAGACAAACAACAGTAAGATAACACCACCCAAAACAATGATCATAGTGCAACTCAACATTGAACATCAATCAAAAACATGAACACATCAACCATCCAAAATCAAACAGCCAAATCAATCAAAATCCAAGCAAACTTTAAATGGAGGAGGTTCTTCTAAATCATGGCTTTATCATTGTGGCATGAATGTTCAACTATTGAAATTTGATTTTTGTGATCATATCTCTAGAGCCACTCGATGATGTATTAAACTAGAGGAGCTAGGAAGGACTATGATTTTTCTTAGTCTGTTGTCTGTGAGTTGATCATTATTACTGTGCAAATTGTCATGGGACATGCTCTACAAAGTATCACTAATGACATTCTAAAATTGCATAGGAAAATGGTTAACTCTTGTCTGTTTACACAAGCAATACTCAGGTCATCTCGGTTTAGTTATACTTAGATGCTTGTGTTAACTTGCAATATCAAAAATCATGGAAGTAGTACTCAGGTCATCATGGTCTAATTATACCATCGATGCTTGTACTAAATTTCAACATTTTGAAGGCTTAATGATGATAAAAATCATGACAAATTGACTGTTACAAATGATAACATTTGCATGGTTAAGTTAGATTGCATCCATGTTAGTTTGCATCTGCATCTATGGGATTTCTGAAGTTGCAACAATTTCACAATGATGTTATCTATGACACTAATGGATTAAGTACACTTGACATTTCCAAAAACACATCATTCTCATATAGGAAATGCATCAGTTGCATCATCATTTGCATACATTAGAAAACACATCAGTTACATTATCACATCATTCATCCATCCATGCATCACATCATAATATTTGCATCAAAAAACACAAAAAGAAGTGCATTCCATCTCACTTGCATGATCCAAATCATTTCATCAATTATTAATGGATTAAGAAATTGGTCCATTAAGATGATTGAAAGACATGTCCAAAAGACATGTCCAACAAAGTAAGATTTCCAAGATGAAAAAAATCTCTATTTTAATAGGGGCATAATTGAACTTGATGCATCACTAAAATAATTTACTCTGTTTATAAAAGGGATCTTGGATTTACTTAAGATGATTGAAAGAAATATCCAGCGGAGTAAGATTTCCAAGAAGAAAAAGTTTTCGAAGAACATGACTGGTAAAAACATAATGCCATTGTTATGAACATCTAAAACCAGTAGTGAAGATGAATTTGTTATTACTCAAATCCAAGACTGACAAAAGAATAACTGGATCAACATAAACATCACACATGATTTCCATAATAAAATCCATCTCACATAGCATAAAACATCATCCATTAAGCATATAGAATCATTGATCATGCATTATCATATCATCATTGCATGCATCCCATAATCATCATTAAATAAGCATCATCATTATATAATCATCATAATCATCATGATCATGATCATATAAACATCATAAACACATAGGACTATGCACCATCATGTGACCATTCCATTCATACATTCATCCATTCGTTGCATCATTTATTAGCATTAGAAAAGTAGAAAAACATAAAATGCATCACATTTCATTGACATAATACAATCCATCACATAGGCATCATTCATAAAACATCATAGAATCATAACACATCAGTTGCATCCATAACATATCATATAATCATCATATAAAATATCCCATAGCATAAATAATAGAAATTAAATGCATCCATCATAATCATCATATAAACATCATATAGACACATAGATCATAATCATCGCCATATATCATATAACCTCAAAATCATAATGTCAAAGTGTACAAGGATATCCAAGGGTATAAAGAGACATCAATATCAAAAATGGTAGTGTATCATAATATCTCAAATCAAGAGGTACATCATCAATGTCTCAAATACATCAGTGTATACATGTCCAAAGTACATCGGAAAATCACAATGGGAGCTATGTCGTGCTCCCCCCAGATGGTGCTGACATCACATGACCAGGGCCTCCCCCACCTAACAGACCGGCACTAGGATCTCTTCTATCTCCTGAAAGTGGCTGTGTCACACCTCTGCTAGTGGTTCGAGGCTGGGACCTCCTACCAGATTGGGACTGTGCAAAACTCTCCCGCCGCTCAGGAGGAACCACATCGGATATCGAACCCTGTAAAACTCAGCCTCTTGGGCAGTACAACATATCTCCCTAAAATAGTCTGAAGCACCAGCATCCACTACAGCTTGCTGTAATCTCTTGGAGAGACCCTCGACCTACTCCACCCACTGTCACAAAGTGTCTCTCTCTGCAGTAAGTGTGGAAACCTGTGCTTGCATCTATCCCTGTCCTTGAGCTTGGACCTGTGTGAGTTGATTCTATACCTACTGTACCTATTTTCTAGTTGCATCCCTCTTAGTCGTCAATGTTTGAATCTACCCTTGGGCCTGCGCTAGTAAAGCTTGAACCTGCTCTAGCTGACCTTGCAATGTCTCAACCTATACCTATAATGCAACAATTTGTGTTTGATGTTGTGATGAGGGTAGCCGAATCTCCACATGGTGCCTCTTTCGAGGCACTCTCAACTTTCCAACATCAAGACCTAAGCCTCCTCCACCCTTGTCTCCTCTCCCATCACCCCCATCATCATCCTCGCCGCCTCTGTCTCCATCACCATCCCCGTCATCATTGCTATCCTCCTCTTCCTCTAGCAATGGTACTCGCTCATCTGAGATGGTGATCCATAGGAATGGATGCAAAGCTAAGTACCAAGCATAATCATCTTTCATTGAAGCCTCAATGATATCCAGGCAAATATCCCAGAATATAAATTGAAAACTTTGATACTCCTGCACAACAACATCATAAGGCAAAGTGGGTCCCCACTTAGTCACATCTATCTGACGCCGTGCACAATGTGCCACACCCTAGGGCATCCCATGCACTCGGCCATACTGTTGCCACACTCTCCTCAGCAAAAATATCTCGATAATAAACCATGTCCACCCAATGAGGTACATAGATTGGCACAGATAAGGCAACTCCATATTGTCCTCTAGCCACTGCTTGCAATCAAGGTATGACCGCCATACCACAGACTCGAGATCATCCAGTGTCCTCCTCTAGTGCTCCAATTTTCCTAGCCTAGGCTAAGCAACTCGATCGACATAAATATGTACATATGGCCTCAGGGCTGGCTGCTGTCTGTCTCCAATTGGTCGTGCGACCGCTATATACTCCCAGGCCCAGACCTGAAGCAATGTAACCCCAATTGATAAACTATCCCCATGAAGATAGACCACCTAGTGTAAATCATGGTATAAGTGTGCGAGTATACAACATCCTCATGCATATCTAGTGCCTTGAGCAATCATGCTCTCCAGAATCCGCCCCCATCCAACCGAGAGTTCCTTTGACGTGCGGTCAGGACAAAGGAACCCTCCAATAAATTTGGCAAGAACATAAGGCAATGTGGCATACGTATCGACCATATCCCTCCAAGGAATCTCGTAACCACATATTTGACCATCCTCGAATACTTTGCGTAGTGAATCAGTCCTGTCTTACTCCTGAAAAATCATATAGGACAAGCTCTCCAACCATGGGTATTCGTAGAATCTGATATACATCCTTTGGAGTCACCATCATCTCACCAATGGGAAAATGAAAGGTGTTATGCTCACTATGCCACCTCTCTACTAAAGTTGTCAGCAACCCCCTGTTAATCCTAATCTGGGGCATATCAATTAGAAATGACAATCTGCATCGTGCGATCATGGTTGTCTTGGGCTGCGTTAGCTGGGGTATCAAATCCCATGTCCTTGAGAAACACTCTCTAATTTGTAAACTTGTCAAAGAATCCTATCATCACAAAATCACAAATCAGCTAATCAATCAATCAAAATCAATTAGTCTATCAATCTAATCAGCTTTAGTGAGACTTTGATAAAATCTCGTGAGCATCAATCTATCTTTCAACCTCGCCTATCATGAGGTTCATCTATCAATCAACCTCACCTATAATGAGGTTTATCTATCATTCAACCTCACCTATCATGAGGTTTATCAATCAATTTGATCTCGCATATCATGAGATAAACCAAACAATCAATGCACCACGCCTATCATGAGGTCAATCAATCAATCAACTTATAATTGATCCTTGCCTATTATGAGGTCAATTATCAATATCAATCATTGAATCTCACCTTCATGAGATCAATGTACATCTAACCTATCAACATCATCAATCATCATCAAATCACAGGCTGACAGGATCAAACATCATCAAAATTAAGGAGTCTAATCAAGCAAAATCATCAATCTGGTCTAAAATCTCACCAATGCGCTACAACAATCTTTCTATGTGTTGAAAAATTCTATGCGCTAGAGAAATCCATCAATGTGCCATAACAAGGTTCCAATGCACCGACTTATCCAATGTGCCATTACATTTGATCAATGTGCTAAACCCCTTTGCCTATGTGCCAAACTATCTGATGCGCTATATCATTCCTTCTATGCGCTAAAATAGGAAACTAATGTGCTACATGATTCTATGTGCTAATCTATCTACCCTATGCACTAATTCGCTCCACCATGCACTAATCTATTCTATGCGCCATAACAGTCTATGAATGCACTACATCAGTATCCCTATGTGCTAGCCTATTCTATGCATTACAACTATGAATGCACTACATTGGGTTTTCAATGCGCTAGAAAAATGAAATTTGAATTCAAACAAGAAAAACAGAGGGAAAAATAACTTGCAAAAATTACGAGGGAAGTTTTTGGGGTACATACCGGAGGACCGTACGTCGCCAGGCGGTTGTGATGCTTGACCCACTCGAACTGATGTGTGTGGTAAGGGATCACCATTTCGCCAAATTTGCACAAATCACTCACTCACTCTCAAGTTTTCAAAATACAAATGCTCAAATGAACTTCTAATCCAACTTTTTAACCTTTTAAAGGTTAATTAAGTGGCATTTTTATGGGGTTTTATTTTATTTTCAAATGGGCTTTAATTCATCAAATTATTACCAGGTGGCTTTAACATCATCTTTCATGAGATAAATCATTTCTGAATCATAAAATTTTGAGATCATCATCAAATCATCAAAAAATCCAAAAAATTCAAAAATTCACCGATTTATCTCCCAAGGGGTCATATATTTGTCATCACTTGAAAATCAACATCTAAGGCATCAAAAAATAAATAAAATTGTTGACATCAGTAGCAAATTTTTCTTTGAAGCAGCGTGTAAACACATTACTTCAAAGAGGGTCAAAATGTATACACCTAAAATCAGTCAAGACAATTAATTAATTAAATACTAGCTATTTAATTAATAAACTCCCTTTATTTCAACTACTTATAAATAAATTCTCATATAGTTCACACTTTTCTAAATTCTTCATCCTAAACCACATTCTTCTAAATTTAATTAAATAAACAAATGTCTATAGTTTTTTTTATTTAATTAAATATCTTCTCACTAAGTTTGAATAATTTCAAATTCAAATTTAGTCACATGTCTACAACACTTTTGAGCCATGTCATCAAATGTCACATGTAATTAAATATGACTAATATTTAATTACATTATTTTCAACCAATTATCTTCAACAAACTTTTAACACATGGCTTATTCCTCACACACTTTATTCCTTCATCCATTTGACATGTTGCCCTTGGTCAAGGGGGCATCCTCCAAGATTCTTCCATCTCCACCGTTCATCCCTCATGTTTGAATTTGGACCGTCGATCATTGCCACATCACAAGATGCTTTTGAAAATCCTATAAATACAACCCTTTGCTACAACATTATTAATCACATCTTTTAGCAAACTTATTATGTAGGAATAGCTTTGAAGCATTGGAGCATTTGGAGTACATAGTTAGCATTGTAGTATCATGTTAAATTAGAATCATGTCTTGCTTTATAGTTGCATTTTATTTCATGTATTTCCTTATAGTTGCATTTTAGCTTATCATATCAATGGTTAATATTTGAGCATATGCAGAATTATTTTAGCTTTTTATACAACATTTGTATCACATAATCTAGCATCATTATCCATTTGTCAATATCACCATTATCATAGTATCACAACTTTTATCACATAGTTTCATGTAGGAACTTAGATTTCTTGCATTTTGAACATCATCTTGTTTCTCAAGTTATCATTCTAACAATCATAGTGCACATACAAAATCTGAGAGCCAAATGATTTAATGAATCCTTGAGAATAGAGAACAATGTAACATTTTTAGAGATTTGTTTTGTTGCAAATAGAGTATTTTTTTTAATTAAAATCTTTAATATAATACGTCTCATTGATGTTTGTGTGCTTTAGTGTTGATTTGCTAACTCTCCCACATTTCACACACATAAAATAAATATAATGTGAATGTTTATTAGCATTATTTGCTTTGTGTAGATATATTGTATTTATGCAACATATTAGAACAACACATGAAAAAAAAGAATGGAACTTAAATTTATGCCATATAAAATTGTAGAAAAGGAAAATATATACAATCATGAATTTCATGTGTTTTTTTATGGATTGTTGGTCACGTTGAACTCCAATGTATTTGTAATAAACAAAAGAACTAGTTAGTATTTGAAAAACAAGTAATAGAAAACTGAATGTTGAAGTTGAAATTCCAAAAAAAAATTAGTTACCGTTGTTAGAGTAGTTTGTAGGTCTTAGCTAATGAGAAAATAGTGTAAATGAGCAATGAGAGGAGCCTACAGTAAAGGAAAAGTAGAGATATAATTTACAAGAACTCAACTATATAAATATTGGTAGTGAAGTAAATAGGAAAGCGACATACCTGTAGTAGGTGAAATGCACTTCAAGTGTCTGAGGAGTTTGAATTTGACAATGCTAATTGATTCTCTTCATTTTTTTGGCGTGCAACATATGGGCTTTGTTGCATGTGTGCATATCGTTGGAATGTGAAGGATGGGTGTATGCGAAGACTTTGTAGATTAGGCACTCGTGAAATAACAGTGAATGACAGGCCTTGCCAGTTAATATAGCCAATGTCGACTGTGGCCCTTGGAAGTATTAATCCTTGTGACTTGTGTATTGTCAATGCCCATGCCATTTTAAGTGAAATTTGATGGTGAAGCTGTTAGCATACAAATTTTTCCTTCAAAGATAAATACATAAAATGACTCAGCATTCCCAAAAGGAAGAACAAACAGTGCCAATAGTTGAGTCACTTGCAATGATTGTTGCAAGTGCTCTCTGCTTGTTTTACAAGGCACAACTACCTTCGAATGGTTTGCAATGAATGAGAAGATAGGGTATGCTTTTGACCAGAAAGTAGAAAAGGTAAGTTACCATCTAACCATAGCCATGGAATAGATGCGAAATATTAAATCAGAAAGAAGTGAATGCAGACAATTGACACACAATTCATTTATCCCACACCCACAAATAATACTCAGAAAATAATGAATAGTAAAGCACCTCCAATCAGATAGATTATTTTAAATCCAAAGATTCAGAAATAACTATTTGCACAATCTGACATATCAGGTAAACATTGAAAAATAATTACATAGACCCAAAGTTCATTGCTATCGAAAGAACATATTAACTGATTCACAGATCAGAAAAATGTCTTTATTTCTTCAATGCCGAAGATGAGAGTTCACAGATTCCATACACCTGTACAAAAAGACTATGTTTGAAAGAAAACCAAAATTGTACCTCTATTCCTGAATAGCCTAGAAAATGATAGCAAAGCTCCCTGTCATATTTACAAGATACATATTTATAAGTTTTCTCCCATGAACCTTTCAGTTTCGCATAACCGTTTCTTGAAATTCCATTTAATTATAAAAGAGATTTTTTATGTTTCCTCTCCTCGCTACTTGTAACTACCTTTTGATAATTGACTCTTCTTCATTATGAAGACTTTTCAACTTCATTGTGACTTTCAGTATTTTTCGAGGCATATGACCACTTCTCGAAATTCCTCTTTATGCAACACATCATGTATAGAATGGTGATGTGGAATTCAGACTCGATATTCTGGATTATTTATTACCAATTGTATTTAACACTCCCATGTTTTACATCAAATACCTTCTAGTCTTCTATGCACAATGTGTAATGAGTGTCAGAACTTGACAACAATACCAAATCTTGTTGTCATCAGAAGCCTACATAGAGTTTTATATATATATTGAACACATCATGATATGAATAGAGGTCTTAAATCCTTACAGAGTATTGAGTAGTTTCACATTCTCTAATCGATTATTCTTTGTGTCATTGATTGTCATCTTCCATAAAAAAAATTCAATCTTAGCAAGTGATGTAAAAATCCTTCCAACATTCACGATTGAATCTCCAGAAACACATTTTTCCTGCTAATTGCATCATTTGAAAAACTCTTCAACAAATCCATGTTCATGAGTATCCCTACTCAAAATTTCCCATCTCACGTGGCCTAAGAGAATGCTAGCAACAGATGTGAAGTTCGGCTAACTTTATTTGCTTCAACCAATTCATTCAATGTATATCCTGCAACTTTGCGTTCCATGAGGTCATATTTCTTCAAGGGATTCTTGATAGATATTCATGGCCAATTGAAGAGCTCCCATATTGATATGGGCCCGATGGATGACATTTCACATTTTGTATACAAACAAATTGGAGCAATTCGAAACACTAATATTTGGCTATGATATCATTTTGTTGAACTTTCACAGATGTCCATAACCTACGCAGATGCTCCCATCAACTGCGAGGATGTTGGCGTTGCATTTGCTAAGTATTTTACTCAAAAGTTCGTAAAACCTTTTAACAACATCCATTGTGCGAATATACTATAATTTCTAAAGACCACAAGACATCTTGTCCAACAACTCATGCACATTGTTTGTATTCTGTCATATATGTATATGTCTACCAAGGCATTTCCAGTGATAGCATCTGCAAGAATCTTCATTGTCCATGTCTCCACCGCGCGGGCTGAAGATAATGGTTAAAGCTATTGTGGAAACGTGGCACTTGATCTTCTCAAATTTTTGATCCTTCCAATGTTTCAATTACAGAATATATTGGGCCTATCAATCACCTTGTACACTCTTATCCTTCATATATTGATTGGTAACATTTGATAAGGATTTAATTAAAACATGAAACCTGGCCCCATAGTGCTAGTTAATGTAAAAGTCTTGACATAACCTACATATCTGGATTTTTTTGTTTAGGCCTACTGGCTTGGCAGCAAGAAGAGAATTCAAAATTGCCACAATATTTTTGCGCAATGCTTGCTCTTTAAAGCTAGCCCTCCCAAGTCCAACATGCACAATAGCAATCTTTTCCATCTTGAAGTCAACTCGACCTTTCTTTGCTTCCCTTATTGCCTCTGCAACATCATTTGTCACAATGTTGGCCTACATTATTTGGGATTCGGTATTAAACCTCTACGCGAGCTTCTAAAGTTGGGATGATCACTGGAAGTGATTTCCTTTGGTATGCTTCTTTATGCAGGTCGATTGAAGTATGAAGGGAATTCCATTGGTGTCGATTCTTCGCATATAAAGATTCTTTGAATTTCCCTGATCTTGCCTTTAACAAATTACAATAACTATCATAGCGAAGTGAAGGGCTCGAAGCATGAGGTCCCAAGCTTTCTGTCTATATCCTATGTTGTGCACAAATATTTTGTGGCATCAAAGTTATTCTATTGAACTTACCCGTAGATACACTTTATTGATTATGTACAGTCATTTGAAATTCACAGGCCACAACCGAGAGGATGTTAGCAAGAAGAGTCGTGAAGTCACGTGTATTGAGAACTTTAGAACCATGGAGTTGAAGATGTTGGAGGTTCTAGAACTTGGAAAATCCTCGATTATGAAAGAGTCCCAATCTTGATAAAGTTAATTGATTTTATGGATATATAAAATATTTGTTTTCAATAAATTCATTCTTCCCTTTTAAAGTCCCGACAAAACTCTTCCACATATGAGATAAATAAAATTATTTCTCATACCAATGAATTGTACTCACTCTTTCACTTTGGGAAAATATATGATAATTAAAACTTAGGTCATTGGAAACATATAAAAATCCACCATATTCTGACCAGAATTAATCAAAATGGAGACCATCTGTGACGTGAAATAATTTCTCGAACCACTCCTTCACTTACCATACTTTGGCTGAACCACATAAACTTTGATATCTACCATATAACAGCTTGATTTCTCATGAAATTTGGACGACAGTATTATTGGACACCATAGGGAAAAACCCAGAAAATATTTGACCTCCAGAAACCAAAATGTCTGATTTTCATTTCATTTGCAGACCATGGACGGAGAAATGTGAAGCTAAAAATCTTGAAAATGCTGGGAAAATTAAACATGAAAACTGGCTAGACTGGGTGTAATGAAGCTAGGATCAAGCCTATAAATGGGTTTTGGACCAGCTTCTACGGATCCTCAAATTTAATCATTTTCATGACTTGGCAGTTTCATGGGTATATAGGGGAATGCACCAAAACTTTGAAAAAATTTCAAGTTAAAAATTTGGGGTAATAGAAGCCCACGGCTCAGTGGGGTTATGGGGACATTGTTTGGATTGTTATGGTCCCAAGGCGGTCCAATGTAATGTTTGAATTGAACAACAACAAACAAGGGTAGTTGAGGTGGTTTTTCACCTTCATTGTATACAATTGTTTTTACTTGACCAAGTGCACCATTGACGAGCCTTGTTTCAACCCAAATATTAGAACATAACATGACCTCTTGGCCAATAGACAACAAAATATGAGCTTGAAGTTTCTCTTCATTTGGATTTGTGTATGTTGACCCCCTAAGTTGCTTTACAGTGGAAAGGGCAATAGGCATCGCCAAAGACAACAACATACATTTGTTGTGTAGTAAAACCATTTCATTTGTTGCACAAAGGTGTATGACATACAAGAAAACAAAGTTTTCTACAACATTGAGCGATGAACTTGAGCATGACATTAGAATTTCCCAGTCTTCTTGTGTAGGCTCTGCATTCTATAGATTTGAGAGAAGTGCACGGAAAACAATTTGGGAAGGAGCATCACCAACCTGTCAAAATAATCTAGTCAAAGTTACCACTGTTGTTAAGTTGCGCCATAGTGTGCCACCATATGAAGTAGAAGCATACATGAGGATATCTTTAATTGGTGGTAGCTGACCCAAGTCACCAAAGAGAATAATTGAGCGGCCTCCAAAGGGAAGGTGGTTGTGTGCAGGGAATGCTTGCCGTAGTCGCATGTCAATACATTCTAGCAACTTTGGGCCTACAAAGCTCATCTCGTCTACTAAAATGTACCTAATAAAGTACATGCTTTCTTGGGAGGCCGCAAGTGTTTATCCATTTTTAAGTATAGCTGAAAAAAATGGTTGACATACTCGATAAAGCATTGACAACCTATATGTGAAAGGGTTGTAAATATATAGACTTACTAAAAAGAAAAGTACAGTTTATTTATTTCTTGTTTGTATTAATTATTACAATCATGGGTACAAATTTAAAGAATGTTGCATAGCTAGAATTGGATGACATAAAAGTGTAAAAGAGAATGTAGGTGAGATAAGTATAACACCAAGTACAAATAAGGCATATTTATAGTTAATTGGTGACAAAATTGTATTTCAATATAGCGATATGAATTACATAGTTTTGAACAAGATGTGCAGTACAAACTTTAACGGATCTTGAGGAATGTATTTTTTCTGCAAGGAACACTGCCTTGGATGTTGCACTACAAAAATAAACATATATTTTATGAGTTTCAAACAAAAAAGTAGGACACTAGTCAAAATTGGGAGTGCTTGTATTCACATTACAATAGGGTAATATAAACATATTGCAAGAACAAAGGCTCTTAGGGCATGGTTTATATAGTTCTCAAAAGCACGTTTAATTTGTTGAGCACCACCCATCCCATACAACTCGTCAATGTGCATCTCTCGTAGAAATGTACAAAACGCAAAAATCTTCTTACAAGTCTAGCGGAATTCCTGTTGTGTGCCTTCCATTGCCTACACTTCAAATCCTTGGACATTTTATATATTTCGAACAACTGTTTATATGTTGTGGAAATTGTCAAAGCAACTACTGAGGATTTCGTTGGAGAGGTGTACAATGTTTAGAGAACTTCCATCCCAATTTTGTGAAGGAGACGAAGATATTGGAACTCTAGGTGAACTGTCACTGTCCGATATTTCTATGATATCAGTCCATCGACGAGGTAGTGCCATTCCTGGATTTAGTAAATTTGAAATAACACCTAATGTTAACTAATATCATTATTTTAAAAACCACAATGCACCAAAAGGGATGCAAGGGTTACACCGATAGAAAAGTATATTGTAATTAAAACCTGAACACAGTCAAACCCAACTAGTAAGAAGTACAAATAAATAAAATTGGGTGAAAATGTACGTGATTTAAATGAAAGCATCCACCTTAATTGAGACCCAGGGCTTGAAAGGGTAGTTGGTGTGCCTCAAAGCAAGACAAAACACAACAAAAAGCAAGACAAAACATAGAAGGAACAAAATGACATAACATTGGCATGAAATCCCTTTTATTACAAAAGAGAAAGTGGAGAAAATTTTAAGAAGAAAAATAACTAAAACTATTTTATTACTTATTAATATTATATATCATTCATAATAATCTAAAATATTTTTCAATTCAAAAATTAATAAAAAATTGTCATTAATTATTTCTGATAATTTTCTATATTTAATAAGACATATTCGAATCTTAACTAAATTATTATCTCTCTATAGTTAAAAAGGTAGGGAAAAATAAATAAAAGATCTAAAATAAAATCATTACATAAAATATCACAAGGGGGTGGGTGTTTGACTAGTTCAACAGGAGGAGGAACTCTCTGCTTGGCTAAAATATCACAAGGGGTGGTTTAGGGCCTTTTATGATCAATCTGATTAGCCTTCCAACACATTTTTGCATATGTTCTTCACCCGCCATGTCTCCTACAAAAGATAGCTGAAATTTTCTTGGCTTTTACTTATAAGCCACTATCTATTTGTAGACGTTAGATTTGTGCCGTTGTTTTTTTAAGAATTAATTGCTTTGTTGTCTTTTCTATTTTTGCATGCATTTCTTCATGCCTTAAAGGAAGAAAGGAGATGCCAAACATATCAATATCTTATTTTATAAATAAATTTATTTAAATTTTATGTATTTTTATTTTTATTCATGTGTTTGTTCATGACGTCTAATCTTCAATATAAAGTTAGTATGAAGGTTTTCTAAGTTGTACATAAAATTAAAATTATTAATTTTTGTAGTTAAATGTCTATAGTTAAAAAGGTAGGGAAAAAATAAATAAAAGATCTAAAATAAAATCGTTACATAAAAGTTTTGAAGTTTAACAAGCACCCACATAGCAATTAAATGTTTATAGTTAAAAAGGTAGGGAAAAAACAAATAAATGTCTATAGTTAAAAAGTTAGGGAAAAATAAATAAATGTCTATAGTTAAAAAGGCAAGTCATGGGTGTTTGACTGGTTCAGTAGGAGGAGGAACTCTCTGCTTGGCTAAAATATCACAAGGGGGTGGTTTAGGGCCTTTTATGATCAATCTAATCAGCCTTCCAACACATTTATGCATCCATTCTTCATTTGCCATGTCTCCTACAAAAGATAGCTGAAATTTTCTTGGCTTTTACTTATAAGCCACTATCTATTTTTAGAAGTTAGATCTGTGTCGTTGCTTTTTTAAGAATTAATTGCTTTATTTTCTTTTCTATTTTTGCATGCATTTCTTCATGCCTTAAAAGGAAGAAAGGAGATGCCAAACATATCAATATCTTATTTTATAAATAAATTAAATTTATTTAAATTTTATGTATTTTTATGTTTATTCATGTGTTTGTTCATGACGTCTAATCTTCAATATAAAGTTAATATGAAGGTTTTCTAAGTTGTACATAAAATTAAAATTATTATTTTTTGTAGTTAAATGTCTATAGTTAAAAAGGTAGGGAAAAAATAAATAAAAAGATCTAAAATAAAATCATTACATAAAAGTTTTGAAGTGTTCAACAAAAGCACCCACATAGCAATTAAATGTTTATAGTTAAAAAGTTAGGGAAAAAATAAATAAATGTCTATAGTTCAAAAGGTAGGGAAAAAATAAATAAATGTCTATAGTTAAAAAGGCAAGTTGTGGGTGTTTGACTAGTTGAATAGGAGGAGGAACTCTCTGCTCGGCTAATGTTAGGAATTATATGTAGAAAATATCAATTACATGCAAATAAAGATTAAACAGAGGAATGAAAAACACATAAATAATAACAAGAGACAATATTTAACGTGGTTCACCTAAACTTGGGCTACATCCACCAATAGAGAGTCCAATATTATTTAGTAAATCAAACCGATTACAACTAGTAATCCTTGCAAATCAATACCGCTGCAAATGCTACAATACAATGTCAATAGCGACCCAAACCCTTAGCCTTTTATCAAGACTTATGTCAGTTACAAAATAGGGTTTTTAGTGTCATCCAATAGAAAAAAATAACACCCAACGCCTTTATAAAATAATAAAAAATCATGAGAGGTTTCGGGGGCACTGCCCCTCGACCCTGCCCTGTATTGCGACAGGGAGCGTGCTAGGGGCGTTGCCCCTGTACCCCGCAAGAGGCGCTACCCCCAAACCCCCATTAAAAAAATTGGGGGGAAACTGCGCCAATAAAAGTTCAAAAAAATTAGCCTCTGAGTCTTATTAGGCTCCATATACAAACAATCTCCCACTTGGAGACTAATCAGACTCCACCCCATATCATCTCCCACTTGGAGACTGATCATAACACCGTTGACCCTGTAGCTCCCACTGGAAATAAGCACCCTGGACCCTACTTTTATGATTTTATTGTTTTCAATCTTGAAGACCAACCAAAGCTAAAGAGGAGCTCAACTTCTCCCTTGGCACTACCTTTGTAAACATATCCACTGGATTGTCATCTATATGTATCTTTTCCAGCCTTAATTGTCCATCATCCAACACTGACTGAATCAAGTGATACCTCAACTTTATGTGTTTGGTCTTTGAATGCAAGGCATAATTATTTGCAAGATGTATGGCACTCTGGCTATCTATAAACAACTAACTATTGGCCAGTTGTTTTCCCAATTCTTGCATGAAAGATTGCAGCCATATCATCTCCTTGCTTGCCTCTGTTGCAGCTACATACTCTGCCTCAGTGGTGGATAAAGCAACCATCTTTTGCAATCGTGAGATCCAACTTACTATTGTCCCACCTACAATAAAGACATAACCTATAGTACTCCACCTAGTATCAATATCCCCTGCCAAATCGAGTCTACATAACCTGCTAAATCTATTTTAGAGCCCCCAAAATATAAACATTTATTGGATGTACCTCTCAAATACTTGAGAACCCATTTTACTGCATTCCAATGCTCCAATTCGGGATGACTCATATACCTGCTAACAACTCCTACAACATGTGCAATATTCGGTCTCATGCATACCATGACATACATTAAACTACCTACAGTTGAAGCATATGGTACCTTGGACATTTTGTCTTCCTCCTCTTGTGTCTTTGGACACATCTCCTTAGTCAATTTCAAATGACTAGGAAAAGGTGTGTTGACAGCTTTTGATTCTCCATGTGGAATCTTTGTAACACCTTTTCAACATAACCAACTTGACATAGAGTTAATTTTTTGGTCTTCCTATCTCTACAAATTCTCATACCAAGGATTTGTTTTGTTGCCCTAAATCCTTCATAGCAAATGTTTTGCTAACTATTATTTTAACTCACTTATGTGATCCATGTTAGACCCCGCTACAAGCATGTCATCAACATATAAACATAAAATAATGTAGCTGTCATTATCCAACCTCTTAAAATAAACACAATGGTCAAAATTACACCTGTTGTAGCCTTGCTCAGCCATAAAACTATCAAATTTCAAGTACCATTGTCAAGGTGTTTGTTTCAAGCCATATAAACTCTTCTTCAATCTACACACCAATTTCTCCTTTCCTTTGACCTCAAATCCTTGGGGTTGTTCCATATATATCTCCTCCACCAACTCACCATGGAGAAAGGCGGTTTTCACATCTAGTTGTTCCAAATGCAAATCTTCAATAACCACAATACTTAAAACAGTACGAATAGAAGTCATCTTAACAATTGGAGAATTTTTTTTAGCAAAATCAATTCCTTTTTTCTATGCAAATCCTTTGACAACTAACCTAGCTTTAAATCTATTCTTACCTCCATCTTCCTCTTTCAGCCTGTAAACCCATTTGTTTGGTAAATCCTTTTTACCTGCAAGTAACTTGCATAATTCCCAAGTCTTACTTTTTAGCAAGGATTCCATTTCTTCTTCCATTGCATGCTCCCACCAAACCTTTGTATCCACTTGCATAGCTTCATCATACCCTTCAGGTTCACTAGCATTTTTTAACAAAATAGAATACAAAGTGATAGGGAGGGGGTTGGAGGAATCAATCACAAATTCCTGCTCTATGTCTTGCTTGCAAGACCTCCTTGGTGTTTTGCTTCACCACCTTAATCTATAGGACCCTTCTCATGTTTAGGTATCCCTGGTTCTCCTGGCCAACCCCACTATCATCACCTTTCAACCAACCAAGTCAATCTTGGTGCAATAGCTCTAACTCTTCCTTAGCCTTTAATCTGCCCTAAAGACTAACAATACCTCAACACTCAATTAGATCTTTGCAAGGGTGTAGAGATGTCTCCAATAGTTTCAAACCATCCTCCTAGGGTTCTTGAAGGCTCACCAAACTCCACCTTTTCATCGCTTTCACCAAACCCTCATCTAGGGTTAAAAAGGCTACTAGACACGAGCCCCAATTAGGTCTCCATCTCCGAGAAAACAGGCCAGTCCTTGAAAGTTTCCCAAAGAACATAGGATCTTTCCTTAGGTTTCCTGGCCCATATGCCCACCTCCCAAAGATTCTTGGGGTCTTGGACCTTCACTGTCCGTACACAGGCGTAACCCTTAGTTTTAGCAATTTAGGCCTTTTTAAAGCCATTTCCTGACCACACAGCAATCTATCAGTTTATTCAACCACCAAATGGACTGATGAAGCCTCCTCCTTCATGCCAAGTATTTGCAAGGCATCTATCTACCTCTCCACACCGTGCCTTGACAGGGAAAGGTCACCCCTGCAAACCAAGTGCTTTGCACTACTTGTCTTTCCTAGTCGGGCACTGTCAAGCTTGCCTAGGAGAATACTTTCTCCATGATTTCTTGACTCCTACAGACTCCTAACCCTAACCTATTTATAGACATGGAGCCTAGCAACATTTCCCACAAGCCTGTACACTAGGTACAGTGGAAATGTGAACTAAAACCCCATTTTTCACAGTCTACCAGTCATAACAACAACTAAAGAAAGAACAAAGTAATTACAAGCTAGCTTGAAATGAATAACCTAACTACCTACTATTCCAAACAATGCTTGAAAGACAATTTCACTACATCGTACTCTATACAAAATTCCATGATCAACCCATTAACATACTATTCAAGCAAAAGAAACAAGAAATGCACACTAAGATATCACTGTTTTCTTGATTTCAAAACTAAATAAAAACTTGAATGCTTCCAACCCCAATTCCAAGTCGAGGTATTCTTTAAATATGGCCACTAAAACAGTTAAGCTTGGCCTTAACCACTCCTTGGCCACTTGTATGCTAATCCTCTTATGGAAAAGTTGCAAAATGGAACATTTTGCAACTTCTTGCTAATTTCCTAGAAACTGAGTAAAAGGATTCCAAATCTCATGTAACCTTCCAAACATCAATCTAATGATCAAACTTAGTCCTAAGCTATCTCATCAATCCAATGGTCAACATGACCTTCATGGTAACATACTAAAGATAAAAATTCAAAAACTAGGTTGCCTAATTGCCTAGTGTTTCCTAGTGTCCCTTAGGTGCTCCTACACCACAAAGAGGGAGAAAATCTTTCTGGAGGTCTACTTATCCTTGAAGACCGTCTAACATTCACTGGAGTTTGTGGTATTTTTTGTTGTTGTTGTTGTGGATCATGAGGAACCACTGGAACATCACTTTTTGGTGTATCATCCAACACTACATAATCATTTTCTTTCTTCTCATGCTGGTGCAACTGATCTTTGTACAACACTTTCTCATTGAATATGACATCCCTACTTCTCACAATTTTTTTATTTTCAGAATCCCAAAGCCTATAACCCAATTCATCAATGCCATATCCAACAAATATACATTTCTTTGAATTTGCATCCAACTTGGTTCTATTTTCAGAATCTACATGTGCAAATGCTTCACAACCGAAGGTCTTGAGAAAAGAATAACTCACCTTCTTACCTATCCATGCTTCCTCTAGAATACCACAATCCAAGGGAACTGAAGGACCTCTATTGATTAAATAAACAACACTGTTTACAACCTTTGCCCACATGTTTAAAGGCATCCCAACATGCAATCTCATAGTTTGTGCACACTTTATTATTGTTCTGTTCATGTGTTGAACCACTCCATTTTCTTGTGTAGTACTTGGAACCATTTTTTTCCTACGAATACCATTAGAGGAACAATAATATTCAAACTCTTTTCTGCAATACTCAGCACCACTATCAGATTTGAGACATTTTAACATTTTACCTGTCTCATTCTCAACCAAGCTTCTCCATTTCTTAAAAGTTTCAAATACATCAAATTTTTTCCTAGGGAAATAAATCCATACCTTTCATGTTGCATCATCAATAAAAGTGACATAATACTGAGAGCCAACAAGAGAAGATACTTGAGCTGGTCCCCATACATATGTATGCACAAGCTCCAATTTCTCATCTTTCTTTTGCTTCCCATCCTTGAGAAAACTGACTCTCTTTTATTTTCCATACACACAACTTTCACATAAATCCATGTTAACACATTTAAGACCTAGTAAAAAATTATTTGAATGAAGTACTTTCATACCTTTTGCACTCATATGCCCAATTATACCACAATGCTGATTTATAATCCATAGCAACTTTCTATTTTTCTGCTTGTTGAACTACAACAATTGTTCTTGAACATTGATTTTTATCTGCAATAGCTAAAGTAGAAGGAACAGTATGACTTGTACAAAGATATAAGGTACTACTTTCACACCTTTTGCTACCACTAAGGAACCTTTTGTAACCTTCCAATTTTTATCACTAAATGTAACAACACAACCTTCATCATCTACTTGCCCTTCTGAAATTAAATTTCTTTTTAACTTTGGAACGTGCCTTACCTCATGTAGTAGCCAATGATTCCTATTTTGCAACTTAATCTTGATTCTTCCCTGTCCAAAAATCTAACAGGGTTTGTTATCTCCCAAATAAACCAGCCCAAAATCCCCTTGGACATAATCAAGAAAATAACTTCTATGGGGCGTAGCATGAAATGAAGCCCCTAAATTTAAAACCCGTGGGAGTAAATGGTGACTCCCCAACACCCCCAAGAATAGTTGATAGACCAAAACCACTTCCACGAGAGAGAGAATGGAAATAAATCTTGCTTCACAATACAAGATTGATTAATGGTTGAATTGATGTACATGAGATGCCTTGCTTATAAAGGCAAGGTTGAGAGATAGGATTAGACAAGATCATGACAAGTGTCTTAATCCTATTACATGAGACAACCAACTACCTAGGAATCATCTAATATAGCTAGATAAGATAAGTTCTAGAAAAGCCAACTAAGACTTCTAGAAAGAATCTTATATCCTAAGTAAACTTAAGCATGTGAATATGTCCCCTAATTTACCTAGTGAATGAATTAGCTAGGTACAAGACATATATTCACACCAACAAAACACAAGAATCATTAGCATTATCAAGGGGAAGAATCAAAGCATTCTCATCAGATTTATTACTTACCACATTTGCCTCTTTATTTCCTTCCTTTTTGTCTCCTTTATTTTTTCGAGACCAACAATCTTTCTTTAAATGACCCGGCTTACCACAGTACCAACAATCCCTCTTGTCTCTAGATTGGGACCTTTTGTCCTTTGATTTTCCTCGTGACTTCCCACGACTTCTAGAATTGTTTCCTCTCTCCTTTGTTCTGCCCCTGCTTTCTGCATTCAAAACACCGCCTGATGTGGATGTTCCACCTGAGCTTTTCCTATGAATTTCCTCACTCAAAATAACACCAACAACATCACCAAATTTCAATGTATTTGAACCAGAAACAAAATTACTAATAGCCATGACCAAGCTATTCCAACTTTCAGGTAAAGAACATAGAATAAAAAGAGCCCTAACTTCTTCATCAAAGGTTACATTTACAAAAGTTAATTGACTGGTAACTATATTAAACTCATTTAAATGATCAGCAACTGACCCACCTTCTGCCATTTTCATATTAAATAAACGCTTCATGAGAAATACCTTATTTGAAGTGGAAGGCTTTTCATATAACTTTTATAGGGTTTCCATCAACTCTTGAGTTGTCTTTGTTGTTGTAATATTGAATGCCACCAATTGTGCCAAGCATAAATGAACGGCTCCCAGTGCCTTTCTGTCCAGAAGATTCCATTCCTCATCACTCATCCTTGTCGGTTTCTTGGTTGTTCCTTCCAATGACCTCCATAAATTCTTCTGATAGAGATAATCCTCCATTTGCATCTTCCATAACTGATAGTTCTACCCATTGAATTTATCTACCTTCAATTTACCCTCATCCACCATTGCTCCCACTTAACCGTGAGACTCCCACTCAACCACGAGACTTTCCTGCAGATGATAATCGAACACAACCAGCTCTGATACCACTTGTTAGGAATTGTATGTAGAAAATATCAATTACATGCAAATAATGATTAAATAGAGGAATGAAAAACACAAAAATAATAATAGCAAGAGACAATATTTAATGTAGTTCACCCAAACTTGGGCTACATCCACCAATAGAGAGTCCAATATTATTATCTAGTAAATCGAACTGATTACAACCAATAATCCTTGCAACTCAATACTGCTACAAATGCTACAATACAATGTCAACAGAGATCCAAACCCTTAGCATTTTATCAAGACTTATGTCGGTTACAAAATAGTGTTTTTTATGTCGGCCAATAGAAAAAATAACACCCAACGCCTTTATAAAATAGTAAAAAATCGTGAGAGTTTTCGGGGGGCGCTGCCCCTCAACCTTGCCATGTATCGCGACAGGGAGTGCACTAGGGGTGTTGCCCTTGGACCTCATAAGAGGCGCTGCCCTTTGACCCCATCTTGGGGGTGTTGCCCCCAAACCCCCGTTAAAAAATTTGGGGGGAAACCACGCTAATAAAAGTGGGGAAAATTCAGCCTCTGAGTCTAATTAGGCTCCATATACCAACAGCTAAAATATCACAAGGGGGTGGTTTAGGGCCCTTTATGATCAATCTGATCAGCCTTCCAACACATTTCTACATCTTTTCTTCATCCGCCATGTCTCCTACAAAAGATAGCTAAAATTTTCTTGGCTTTTACTTATAAGCCACTATTTAATTTTAGATATTAGATCTATGTCGTTGCTTTTTTAAGAATTAATTGCTTTGTTTTCTTTTCTATTTTTGCATGCATTTCTTCATGCCTTAAAGGAAGAAAGGAGATGCCAAACATATCAATATCTTATTTTATAAATAAATTAAATTTATTTAAATTTTATGTATTTTTATTTTTATTTTTATTCACGTGTTTGTTCATGACGTCTAATCTTCAATATAAAGTTAATATGAAGGTTTTCTAAGTTATACATAAAATTAAAATTATTAATTTTTGTAGTTAAATGTCTATAGTTAAAAAGGTAGGGAAAAAATAAATAAATGATCTAAAATAAAATCATGAAATAAATTTTTTGAAGTGTTCATAAAAGGCACCCACATAGAAATTAAATGTCTATAGTTAAAAAGTTAGGGCAAAAATAAATAAATGTCTATAGTTAAAAAGGTAGGGAAAAAATAAATAAATGTCTATAGTTAAAAAGGCAGGTCGTGGGTGTTTGACTGGTTCAACAGGAGGAGGAAATCTCTACTCGGCTAAAATATCACAAGGGGGTGGTTTAGGGCCCTTTATGATCAATCTGATCAGCCTTCCAACACATTTTTGCATCTGTTCTTCACCCACCATGTCTCCTACAAAAGATAGCTGAAATTTTCTTAGCTTTTACTTATAAGCCACTATCTATTTTTAGACGTTAGATCTGTGCCATTTCTTTTTTAAGAATTAATTGCTTTGTTTTCTTTTCTATTCTTGCATGCATTTCTTCATGCTTTAAAAGAAGAAAGGAGATGCCAAACATATCAATATCTTATTTTATAAATAAATTAAATTTATTTAAATTTTATGTATTTTTATTTTTATTCATGTGTTTGTTCATGACGTCTAATCTTCAATATAAAGTTAATATGAAGGTTTTCTAAGTTGTACATAAAATTAAAATTATTAATTTTTGTAGTTAAATGTCTATAGTTAAAAAGGTAGGGAAAAAATAAATAAAAGATCTAATATAAAATCATTACATAAAAGTTTTGAAGTGTTCATAAAAAGCACCCACATAGCAATTAAATGTCTATATTTAAAAAGGTAGGGACAAAATAAATAAATGTCTATAGTTAAAAAGGTAGGGAAAAATAAATGTCTCTAGTTAAAAAGGCAGGTCATGGGTTTTTGACTGGTTCAACAGGAGGAGGAACTCTCCGCTCAGCTCAAATATCATAAGGGGGTGGTTTAGGGCCCTTTATGATAAATATGATTAGCATTGCAACACATTTTTGCATCTGTTCTTCGTCCACCATGTCTCCTACAAAAGATAGCTGACATTTTCTTGGCTTTTACTTATAAGTCACTATCCATTTTTAGACATTGGATCTGTCATCACTTTTTTAAGATTTAATTGCTTTGTTTTATTTTCTATTTTTGCATGCATTTCTTCATGCCTTAAAGGAAGAAAGTAGATGCCAAACATATCAATATCTTATTTTATAAATAAATTAAATTTATTTAAAATTTATGTATTTTTATTTTTATTCATGTGTTTGTTCATGGCGTCTAATCTTCAATATAAAGTTAATATGAAGGTTTTATAAGTTGTACATAAAATTAAAATTATTAATTTTTGTATTTAAACGTCTATAGTTAAAAAGGTAGGGAAAAATTAAATAAAAGATCTAAAATAAAATTATTACATAAAAGTTTTGAAGTGTTCATAAAAAGCACCCAAATAGTAATTAAA
>VDFB02084339.1:0-10193 GCA_007258455.2 Sequoia sempervirens
AGCTCCCTTGGAAAATATCATCATGGGTGTGATTTAATCCTACAAAATAGAGTCCCCATTAGTCATTAGAAGGACATAAGATATATTATCATAAGATACACTTTTGCTTGTGATTATTTCATTGAATACTTAACAAGAAGGGAACTAGCTTAAGGTGAGACAAAACCAAAATTTGACAAAACCATTAGACAACTCAGTAAGAAAATAGAAGAACCCCAAGAGCAAAAGAAAATAACAGAGGTAAAGAAACCAAAAAGAAGGGGGACCCATTTTGTTCCAGTAGGAAATGGGGTGGTTATGCAAGGCATAACAAGATCAGTAATGTGAAAGAGGCACAAGATTCTATCCACTATGCACCATTTGATGTATGTGTAGCCAAGGCCATGAAAAAGAAATCACCATCATCCTAAGTGTGTTTTTTTTGACTTATTATTAGAATAAATCTTCTTTTTCTCAGGTCTTTGTAGTTTCTTCTAAAAAGGATAGGTTTATTGTAGTTACAACATTTTTTCTTGGTATTTTTAGGAGATTTATATCTCTCATAGGATTTATATATACTTGTCTCACTTCTTGTCCTTCTTCTTAGTACATTTAATAACTAACCAATTTTATTCAAATTCAACCAAGTATATCCTAATATAAAAGACAATGTACTTCACTAGAGTTATGTAAATTTTATAAATTAATTTTCAATTCAAACACATTTATTTATCCTAATGATAGATTATAGAGTGTATTCAAAATATTGATTAAAAATGTCTTAAATATTATCTTAATAGATTATGCTTCTCTATATTTAAGATTATCTTATTTGTAGTGTACTAAAATTGTAATGTACTTTTAGGGTTGACTAAATGTTTTTTAGGTTATATGACATTAAGGTCTCTCTTTTAGAATCACAATTAGGGAAATGATCAAATCCAATAATGATAATTGGTTTAGTAGAGAGACCTCACATACTCTAGAAATAAAACAATCTAAATAGTTGAATGTAGAAAAATACTACATAAGGGTGATGCAAAAAAAGTTGGGTACACAAAAAGCTCAAAAGTGGAAATGTTTTTGCTGTTTTTCAGAATTTGTCACATTTGGACTGAAAATTTGAGGCACTTACACAATGAATATTAAAAAAAGTCAGTAATATGAAATCTAGAATTTTGAATCTAGTTTCCAAATATGTAAATTATTAAAATACCCAGATTATAGAAATTAAATTTTGATAGGGATTTATAAAAACCACTTTTTAAAAGTCCCTTTTTTTTACCATACCAAGCAAGTGTACGGACAACACTTTTTGACCCAAATAAAATTATTTTGCTAATTACTTTTGGGAAATGAGAGCTAACAACATGAAATTTGATGTCGCTTTTTTTTTTTTGTAATTTTGGTTGAATATTTTGTTTTATGAATTTTTATTGGTCTAATTGATATTTTTTTAAAATCAACGGTACGTAGCCAACATAATTGCACCTAAACAAAACATTTTTTTGACTCCTTTTTTTTTTCATATCAGTAGAGAATTGTTTGAATTTTGTTGCTATTTAATTTTTTTACAAGAAACTTAACCAATAAAAGTTAAAACCAAAACCTTGATAATTTCAAGTTTAAGGACTAGTTTGTTTAGAAATTAATTAAAAAATAGCAAACATAATCCAATTTTAATAAAAATTATATATTTAGAAATTAGACATTGTGTTCTCTAATGGGTTTTAATTTTATAGATTCATTCAGAAAAAAGTCCATCAACTATGTTGTCAAAGTTGGACATTCTTCTTCAATCTGCATTAGTTTTTTAGTTGCAGGTCAAAGGCTAAGGCTCAGATTGCCAAGCCTTTCCCAAGCCTAAAACCAAGGCTGGATGTGGTGTGGGAATTCAACTTTTAAATAACGCGTACGCTACGTAAACGCAGGCCATGCTATTTCTCTGGAATGAAACATGGCCGCTCTATAACGCGACATGCTGCTACTCAACTAACTCATAAAAACATAATACAGAGCATAAGTTTTATTTTGGAGTAACTAAAAATGCTTTTTTTGAATAATGCGTACGCGTTTCTAATATAGTTGTTTTTCTCTAATTAGAAAATTTTGGTAAAACACGATTTTCCTGCAACAATCACTTTTTGTAGTACGGTCTGAAAGTGTCATTTTCTGCATTTTTTATTGAAAATTTGTCTTGTGCAGGGCATATTCTATTCAAATTGTTAGAAGAGACAAAGTGTAGGTTGAATTTTTTGAAATGGAATCAAGTGCAAGAACTTTGTACAAGAAGATTTGGAAAAAGTGAATTTTTGGATGTTCTCATGATGTTTTTGTATTTCAGAGTTTATAGAAAAAATGATCTTCATAGTAGATAGTTTAATTTGAATATTTGAAGGAGGTGGAAATTTGAAAATAAGTTTCTTGAATTATTGTTTTTGTGATCAAAGAGGGTTTGGTAACCATGGGTGATAAGGAAAGACAAAAAAAAAGATGTAGAAAGTTAATGACACTCGAAGAAGTTCAAGCAAATAAAGATAAGGAGGCAAAAAGACAAAGGGAAAGGAGAGAAAGGAATCATCAAATGAAAGATTTGGAAGCATCTATTTCCAAGAATGTTGAAGAGGAAGCCATGAATGATGAAATGAATGTAGATGATGCAAATGTGGAGATGGTGAATATAGAAGAAAATGCAATTACGAAGACAAACCCAATTGTGCCTTCAACTTCAACTTTGAATGACAAGAAAACAACTGCAGGTCTTCAAATCCACCTCCCAATGATATGAAAAGTGCACCTATCTCAAACAATCTATCCAGGTATGTAAGTTCGGGAAACCAAGTTTCATATAATATTGATATTGGGTTGTCGCTTAGATGAAGTCGGATACAACCATTTATTGAGATCACAATATTAGGGTCAAACAATGCGTAAACGCGAAAAAATGATGAAATTTTATCTTATGTGAATGTAGAATTAAATCCCTTTTACATTTGAAAATGAAAATGAAACCCCTTTGTGTGAATGAAAATGAAACTCCTTCTATGGATGAAGGTGAAAATGTTTTTTTTACAATTGAAACAAATGTGCTAGATAACCTTTGTGGTAAAGTTTCTTCGAGACAAATTAGAAATTATGGAAATAAAATATATAATTTTTTTTTTATAGAAAGAAATTAGGATTCCAATGTCAACTCATGGTGCAATTGATGAGAATGTTGAAAATGAGAAAAGTGATGAAAAAATTAGGTGTTTTTGTAAAACCAAAAAAGAAAGATGATTCAGTAGAACAAGTCATATCTAGTGTTGCTAATGCTATTGATATTATTGGTAAGAAAAGTTGATCAAAAGATAAGAATGCGGCTCATCGTGCTATTACAACTACTCTAGTTGATAAAACAACTTCAAATAAAAGAATGTTAAGTAAGATTAGTAAATGTGTAAAAGTAAATCCTAGAACTTTGATAAGTGCTGCTAAAAGAAGATAAAGTATTGAAAAGGATCCTATTAATCAATGTTGGAGTTTTAGTGGTAGACTCCCAAGATCAGACATGAAATTAACTAATGAAATTAAATATTTAATCCATAAATTTTGGCATGATAATACAAGAGTATCACCTAACATTAGAGATGTCTTAGAATTAAGGGTGGGTTCCAAAATTCGTGAACCTCATCCAAAGCATCTCTTATATATGACTCAAACTGAATTATATAAATTTTTTTTAGATGCTTCAATCTTACCATTGAATATTAACATAAGTCAAAGATCATTCGAAAAGTGTAAACCTTGGTATGTTAGAATTAATAAGCAACAAATCTCTTGTTGTAAGACTCATGTGCAATTTCAAGTATTATTATGATATATTTCGGATATACAATGTACTGCATGCTAAATCCAAATTATGTGATATTTGTGGTGACATTATGCCACTTGAAAGAATCAAAGATTTTATAGCAGGTTTGTTTTGTGATCCCTCTTTAAATGGAAACTCATTTCTTTTAAAAGGATGCATTTCTGGATAATGTGATAGATGTGGTAACTTTTCATCATTAGGAGAATGTATGTACGCTGAAAGTAGTTTAGATGAATTTGGATAAAATTAGTGGATGCAAAAATTAATAGAATACATTCAAAGGGACATAGATATATGCTAGTGACCTAATTGCACGTACAAAATAAACAAAGATGAGCTTGAGCTCTACTCACCCGATTGAGATAACTTCTTGATCCCTTAAGACATCAATTTAAGGATTTAGGTGATAGGATTTATTTAAGTGATCTATGTCTGGTAAGGTGGACTAGGAAAAAAATGTTCCATGGTTTAAGGGAATAACAAAATTTGTGGAGTTGCCTAAGGCAACCAGATTTAATTATAAGGTCCTACAACAAAATGAATGCTAAATTAGGGTTTAGGGTTTAGATTTAAAGAGATTTGATGACATGAAAACATATAGAAGACACATGATGGATTTTGAACCTATTTGGACCTCCAAGTACTCTTGGATGATTTAAAAAGGAAGAGGAGATCTAAACCCTAAACCCTAGACCCAATTTTTTTTCTAATCATATATTTTTTGAAACATTTGTATGACATAGACTCTTCCTTTGAATATTTATATAAATTCTAGACATGCATGGATTTTCAAAAAAAGAACCTAACTACCACTAAGTGAGGAATCAATTAATCAATTCAATAAATAAATAATCTTAGAAAATAAACATTTGGTTATAGAATTGAAAGGCAACCAAATTTAATTATAAGGTCCTACAACAAAATGAATGCTAAATTAGGGTTTAGGGTTTAGATTTAGAGATTTGATGACATGAAAACATATAGAAGACACATGAATAAATTTTTACAAGTAAATGGGAAACCCTACCACCTAAACTTAGTGCTTTGAATAAAATATGTGACATTCTAGGAATAGCTTCAATATATCAACAATTAGGAATTTTAGATTTCAATTATAAGTAAGTTGTTGAGTTATGATGGATTTTGAACCTATTTGGACCTCTAAGCACTCTTGGATGATTTTAAAAGGAAGAGGAGATCTAAACGCTAAACCCTAAACCCTAAACTACAAGTTTCTCAAAAAAGTAATTTGAATTAAATTCTAAATTGAAATGTTCATGCTACAAGTTAGCTTTGATACACTAGTTTAGAGAAAGTACAACATTTAGTTTTCCTAATCTAGAACAATGCCACTACACATGAGAGTTAAAATAGGAATTAGATTACACACTTGTCCTATAGATCTTATGAATAACATCCTATAAATTAAGGTTTAAATATGATCATAATGCATCCTTACATAATTCACAAAGGATCTCATCCAAATCAGAGAAATGGGTAGAAATCATTCATGTTTCACATTTTAATATTTATTTGATTTAATAACATTTATGTGTCTAGCTCTATCCATATTGCACATAGTCTATCTATAGCCCATTTTAGTTTTATGTAAATTAGGGTAAATAGCCCATTTTAGGTTTACGTAAATTAGGGTAAATAGGGTTTTAGGTTTACGCTTTAGGGTTTAGGTCCAAAGATTAACCTATGTAAATTAGTTTTTAGGGACCTATGTAAATTTTGTAACCTAGGGTTTCTAGGGTTTTGAAATTTCTAAGTTTTAAATGTGTTCAATTTAGGTTTAATTTTTATGGTTTTCAATTTACAATTTAAATTTCTTTGTTTTGTTGACATTTTTGGTTTTTTAAATGCAATTAAAAAAAGAAACATTGAACTAAAACACACTAAACAAACAAAAATTGAATACTAATTAAAAAACAAAAAAAAAGAAGAATTCAAAAAACTTGGAAGTCAACGAGGTCACTAGTGTCGATGGAAGGATGTGCAGTGAAAATTTGGTTGCCTCTAAAATGCGTATGCACTCTTCTTTCTTCTAATCAGCTTCAGATCAAAATGGTGGAAAATGAATTACAGTCACTTATTTTAAAAAAAAAATACTTTCTAGAAACGATACATCGCTTTCATAATGCATATGCTCTAAACGCCGCATACACGCTTCATAATGCATATATATATTCTAAACATGTAACGCTACTATACCGCGCATATGTTCTAAATGCGCACGCAGGAAATTCTAAACGCGGTAACGCGATTTCATAATGCTGCATGCTTTAGGTTCACAGACCATTTCAACCCATAATGCCGGATCTAGGCTCTGTGGTAACGCATCCATAACTCGCATCGCTTCTCAAACCTTTTTTTCCCCGACATTTCCTTCATGTACCCAGCCTTTCAAGTTTACCCATAACTGTGTAAGGTTTGTCATTGTGGATAGGTTTTTGAAGATAGCCATCATGTTTGCACATACAATCTTGAAATAATTACAATGCTAACTCAATGCATCTATATTTCAATCATGTTCAAGGGTTTTATTAAATATTTTTCATCCATCATATTTATCATTATCCAAGGTATTTTAGTTGCTTATGGAATTTTTTGTGGGATATTTTTGATACTAAGATGGGATCAATTATGTTTCATCCTCAAATATGTATAAGAAAATAGAAGTGGTTAAGAAAAACCTCGTACTTGTGTGATAAGAATATGACCTACATTGACATGAATTCAATAGAGCTCCATATATCTCTACACGAAATAATTCATTTTTAATCCTTATTGAGTTCTAGATAGTTGCACCTATTAGCAATTTCTATAGCAATCCGTTAGGCACTCTATCATGTTGTTTTAAGATAAGCTAGTAAACAAGGTAGAAAATTATACAAAAAATATATCATGTTCAATAGATTCATATTTGAGGTACACCTTCCCACAATCATATTATTCATATTTTGACAATCAAACCTAATATGAGGTCATGTGGAAAGAGGCATATGCATCTATCAACTATGCACCATTTGATGCATGTGTATCCAAGGGCATGACAATAAATCACCATCACCCTAAGAGTGATTTTTTGGACTTGTTATTAGAATAACTCTTCTTTTTTTTCTCCTCTTTGTAGTTTCTTCTAAAAAGGGTAGGTTTATTATAGTTACAACATTTTTTCTTGGTATTTTTAGGAGATTTAGATCTCTCATAGGATTTAGATATATACCTGTGTCACTTCTTGTCCTTCTTCTTGCCTTTTTCTTTCTATCTTTTGTGAATAAATAGGGCCTCCTTAGTAGATCCAAATTTTTTTAATCACATCTCTTTAGAAAGTAACAATTCCACTACCTCATCCATTTCCAACTTGGCAGTAGTGCTCCCAATAGCCATAACAAGGTGGTACCATGAATTTGGAAAATAACATAGAAAAAACATACATAGATCCTTCTCCTCCATCTTCATTTAACTAAAAGTAACTAGGTCATTGATCATATTGAAAGAATGTAAATATTTTTCCATAGAACCACCATCCTCCATATTAAGGGCATATAGGTTCTTTCTTAAGAAAAAATGGTTTACCAGGGATTTAACTTGATATATATCACCTTGCTTCATCCAAAGATTTGTTGTGGTAGTCTCTTAATGCACATTCAATAATATTGAATTGTCCAAACAAAGTCTAACGAGACCCTTATTTTTTGGTCTAAGATGTCTCAGTCTTCTTGTTTCATTATGGTAGGTTTGGATTTAGATACTATAGCCCATAGTTATCTATCCACAAGAACATCCTTCATAGATTGAACTTCTGAAACTCAAATCTTGTGTGCAAGAACTTCTCCATCTCTATCCTTGATGTACCTGTTGTTTTTACCGCAATACCATATTTTTCTATGTAGATACCACTCAATCCAAGATTAGTACACACAACCTTGTTCCTAACATCTAGAATCTGATGTGATTAGGATCTGATCCAAATGAAAGGAAGAAAAGGTGTAAAATATGGTTTCTATGCTAATCTATGCTAGAAGTTATGTGCAAAAACTAAAAAATCATATAGTTACAAGGAAATAAATACAAAATCAATATACCATAACATAGCGACTTATGTGGGGAAATACCATTTTGGGAGAAAACCCCCAAACTTTAGAGAAACTCAATGTATTAATCAGTAATCAAAGGTTACAATACACTTGCATAATCTAATCCTTTATAGGAGTATTAAACCAAAAATAAATTTTGAGTAATTTTGATAGCATAATAATGCTACAAAAATTACTATCAATACCTCAAAAAAAAGCACCCAATAAATCGAAGAAACAATACATTAAGCTATCAAATGATAATTACAAAAATATGAACTAAAACCATCTAAAATGCAGTACCCAAATCCTTATAAATTCAACACCCAAGCCCCAAGACGAGTTCATAAACTCTATAAACTTGTCATAATCCACTCACCAACTTGGGTGTTTTGTTTTGATTCTATTATCTCCATTCATAGATGCATTGTGATGTGTTACAATAGATGTCATAAGTTGTCCAACAAGTATAACTCTCTTTTGTAGTTCGTTTATGCGATAAATACATTTTTATATTTCTATTGTGGGAGGTTCAACTTCCAAAGGCCATAAGTTTTGATTTGGGATGCTATTAGGATCACTTTTTAAAATTTTGGAGCTCAAAAAGATCTACATACTGTACACATTTGAAAATGATGTTAAACAATCTAGAATTTTGTAATGCAATAACTTGCACAATAGAAGAATTTGATATGAAATATGTTGTAAATACTTGATAATAACTGAGAATAACAAGCCACTTTGAGGGGGAAAAGCTTCAAATATCTCTAATGAGAACACAATTCACAATATTATGATGAAATAAGACTCATTACCTCCTATATATACCTATTTATTCCTATGATATCACCCATGCAGACTTAGATAGCCCTATATAAGCCCGAGGCCGACCTCAATAACTAAATATCAATATAATAATGATAATATGACTTAATTAAAATTTAAGATAGCCACAAGATGATTATTCATAACCTGATGTACACCAATATTAAGGGCATAGCATGCCCTCCCTCTTCAAAGAAGCATTGTCCTCAATGCTAATCAAGTGTGGATTCTTCAGAATGAACTCCTTGTCCTCCCATGTGGTATCTTCAATTGGTAAATTATTCCATTAGATGAGATACTCAGTGAGAGTTCTATTCCTTAGCTTCTTAGTGCATGTTTTATGAATGAGCTCTAGTTCCAAAATGATTCTTTCTTCTTCATCGAGCTTTGGTAGTACTATTTGAGTTGGAATATTATGCCCAATTACCTTCTTTAAATAAGAAACATGAAAAACTAGATGTATCTTTGTTGTTGGCGGTAACTCTAGCTTGTAGGCAACACTACTAATATTTTGCATGATTTGGTATGGGCCATAATATCTTGGAGAAAAATTATTGTTCTTTTCTTGTTTCTTCAGTGAGATTTTATTATAAGGATGCAATTTCAAGAAGACCCAATTCCCAACCTCAAAACTTCATTCACTATGATGTTGGTTTGCTTGTTGATCATTCAATTCTGTGCCATAGTAAAGATAAGATCCCAATCAATGACAACAACCTTAGGTGTACCATGTAGCTATTTTATATTCTCCAAAAAATCTTTTTCCATTGCACTTGTTGTAAAAGGATGTGATAATGCAATGAAATGTGCATATTTAGTGAGGTGATAAACTACTACCATGATGAAATTATGACCTTTATATTTGGGAAGCACTGTGATGAAGTCCATGGATATCTTCTCCCAACGTTGGCTAGGAATAACTAAGGGTTGCAAGAGACTTGGTGTCTTAATTGTTTCCCCTTTACTCCTTTGACAAACTAAACATTCAACCACAAATTTTTGAACATCACCTTTTAGCCCTTCACAAAAAAATTCTTCCTTGACCCAATGATATGTCTTCAAAATATTGAATGACTTCCAACTGGAGACTCATGCAGTTCTATGATAATCTTGTGTTTAAGAGTGGAATTCTTGTAGCTCGATACAATCACTCTTTATACCAAAGAGTATCTCCATTCCAACAAAACTTATCTAAACTAATAGGATCACTCTTTAGTTGTTAGATGAGATTAATTGTGACAACATCATTTAGCCACTTTGCTTTGGCTTCTTCAACCCAATTTGTTTGTAATATTGAAAGAGCACACAATAAGGCTTCACCTTTCTCATCCTTCCTAGAAAGTACATCTGCCACAATATTTTCCTTCCCTTATATACAATCTCAAATTCATATCCCAACATCTTAATGACCCATTTTTGACGCTCTTTAGAAGATAATATTTGTTCCAAAA
>VDFB02084340.1:0-29454 GCA_007258455.2 Sequoia sempervirens
AGCAAGGTGACCCATTTCACTCTCCTTTCTCCCAACTCGTTTTGTATCAACGTCTTTACTACTGGGTTAGGCACAATTGTGAACACTTTATTCTATAAGATGTAGTGCCAGAATTTCTTGACTCCACTGAATAAGGCGTACACTTTCTTTTCAACATTGTGATATCTTAGCTCAACATATTTTAGTGGGGAAATCATGAAAGCAATTAGGTGTTCGCTTCCTTCATCATCTTTTTGAGTCAATATATTAGCACAAGAATGGTTTGAAGCAAATGAATAGATGTAGAAAGGTTTCAGATAGTTTGGGCTGACCAACACTGGTACATCAACAATCACTTTCTTGATTTCCTCGAAGGCTTTCTTTTCCTCTCGAGTCCATTCGACCTTGGCATGCTGCTTCAACATAGCATTGAGTGGCTTGACTATCTCAACGAAGCCATTGATGAATTTTCTGATGAAATTGATCTTTCCAAAGAAATACTTTACTTCCTTCTTACTTCCTGGGAGTTGAATCTTTAGAATTGCTTGAATGCATTCAAAATCTATCGAGATTCCCCTCTCTAAAATCACATACCCAAGTAGCTTTCCTTCCGTAACTCCGAAGATGCATTTCTTCGAATTCAAAGATATACCAAATTCTCTTCATTTCTAGAAGACTTTGCACAAATCAAAAACAAGATCCTCTCACTTCTTCAAAAACACTGTAAGATCATCCATGTAGATGATAATGCACTTTCCAATCATATCTTTAAAGGAAATATCTATTTCACATTGGAATGTTGTGCTAGCATTTATCAATCTGAATGGAATTCTCATGTATGCGAAAGTTCCCCACTTGCTAGTAAATGTCATTTTATGCCTATCCTCATACTGTACCATAACCTGATTGTACCCCAAGTACCCATCCAAGAAAGAAATCATTTGAGATCCATTGACCATCTACAACACTTCATCCAATGAGGGTACTGGGTAGTTATCCTTCTCTGAAGCCCTATTCAAGTTACGAAAGTCTATGCACAATCTGATTTCTCCATTCTTCTTCCTTACTAGAACCAAATTGGCAACCCACATGGAGTTCCTGACTGGGAATATGATTTAGGCAGATAGTAGCTTTTGAACTTCCTTGTAGATGATGGGCTCTAGTAATGAATTAATAGGGCGTTGTCGCTACCAAAAAGGCCTCACATCTGACTTGAGAGGGATGGTATGTGTGATGATCAAGGTGTCATATTTTTTTAAAATCCTCATAGCTCCAAGAAACCACATCATAGTATAAGTGTAGGGCATTGACGAACCCTTTCTTTTCTTCTAGTGTGCACACCTTTCCAATGAACACATTCTTAACTTATTTTTCAGTCCCTAGGTTGTGGGCATCACATTGATTATCAATAGAAGCTTTCTTTGCTTGCTAATCTTGAGCTCTGATCTAATCCAAGTCAAATATCCATTCAATCTAGACCATGCCCCTTGGAATCGTGTTTGTATTGAGGTTAATGAATCCCTTTATATCCAATTCTACCTCTTCAAGCTCTGCCTCATCAATTATCTGAGTTGCAAACACATCGAAGCTTGTGATGAAATCCAAGATGTGTTTGTCATCATTGAATACTTGGAAGTTGGTAACGTTGTCTGGCATTGACAAGATTGAAGTAATCTCAACAATAAATCTCTTCAAGCCAATCAAGGACAAAGGCTGAAGGGTGCTAGCTACTTGCGCTAAGGAATCAACCATATGGTTCTTGGAGCGAGGGATCAATTGGATATTAAATGTATCTAGGCCCTCTATGAGATCCCATACTCTATACCTATAATTTTCTAGTCTCCTATCATGGCAGGAATACAACTTCCTAACTTGTTTCACCACTAACTCCGAGTCACCAAAGACTTGCAACATTTTGACTTTCTTTCTTAGAGCCATTAAAAGACCATGAACTAATGCTTCGTACTTCACTACATTGTTTGTACAATAAAATTGAAGTCTATGAGTAGAAAAGTACATCTTACCTATGGGGCTAATGAGTTTGAACTCAACTCCTTCTCCTTTCTTGGACTTGGATCCATCGAAGCATAATGTCCAAAACTTAGAGGATTCCTTAGCTCCAAGGTTGATTAGGCACCCACCTTTCCTTAGTTGCACACTTGTATCAACAGTTTCCGATGAAAGCACAAATTTGACATTGCTATGGTTAGGTTGTCCTTTCAAGAGTTCCTCCTTCGGTGTGAATTTTCCTCTGATATGCTCAACTATTGTTTGAAAAAGAAAAATTCAAATTCTGAGTGGGAAACATTGTGTACCCTACACCAACTAGGCAATAGGAGCTCTTGAAAGTCCATTTTCGCTCCTAAGCTGAGCTGATTTTGCACACATTTTTCAATAAATTCTTGGAATCCATCCAATAACCCCAAATTACCATCATCATAGGATTCCTCATCATCTAATTCGACCAGTATTTCCATGCTTTGAGGTGTGTGGTCTAAGTTAGCAGAAGGACTACACAACACAAGGATAAATTATTTAGTCACCTCCTTCTTCGTGAGACTTTGATTCCTCTTGATAGGCCATAGGATAGTAATTGCCCAACTCTGTTTCAACAAATAGTACCTTGTTGGTATTGTTGTACTCCATAATCATAAATTTCATGTGCAGATCTTGGTCAATACATATCTAGTTTGGCAACCCTTTTCATGGCATCCATAGGTGAGAAAAATTGGTTGCAGCATACCTGTTTAATTCCCTAGTGAAATCTCTTCCCAATATTATGCCATATGTGTCAAGGATATCGACAACTTGAATGTCAATCACTTGATACACCCTCGGGTCAACAACGATCTGCATAGGGATCCAATTGATTTCACCAACTATATTCACTTATGTTTTATCCAATTGGATCACCTTCCATTGGGAAGGGGTGGGGACTATTCCTAAAGCCTTGTATACAACAAGTGGCATGACATTTTTCTGATGCTCTTGAATGGAGCAGATAGTTGTGTAGGTTCTTTTTGAATACCCTGATAGTAGTCAGGAATGGAAGTGTTTCTAACTTCCCTTGGAACAAGTCCATGGGTGTGTTGGCCTGAGCTAATTGATTTTTTATCTTTTTCATTAGACTTATCCTTGGTTGGCACTTGGCTTTGCTCCTTAGCTAGTTGTTTTCATGTTTGCTGATTTGAGGGTGCATTTTTTTTATTGCCTAAGATTTCTTCAACTACAGGCTCATTATGTGACTCATCAAAGGAGACCCTATTGGTAGGTATCTCTTGTGTTGACTTGGAAGAGGAAAACCCATTAATCATTCTAAAGAAAGCATTCCTCACTGCTGGGACCTTTAGCACTTCGAAGGCTGACAAGTTGATTTTAACCTTCTTAAATTCTTCAGCTACATATTCTTCCATTTGCTCAATTTCAACCTCAAAGGATTTACTTTGGGAGGAGCTAGTAGACTAGTTTTGAATTTGATTTGGCTACCTATTCTTGTTGAAATACCGAGTGGACACATGGGGGTAGCCTAGGTTATTGCTAGCATTTGGGTCAAGTGGAGTGTTGAAGTTATTGGGAAGAACAGTGGTCGTAAAAGGCCCTCCTACTTGTCAAATTCTTAAATTGTAGGGATTTTCCCTTTGATGGAACATGTGGACTTCATCCTCATGTGACTTCTCTTCATCTACTAGACCATTATCTATTGAAGTAAAAAGATGGGATAAAGTGTCTTCGCTACTTACCTCTTTTGCTTCTTCTTCCTTTGAGGCAGTGATCTCCTTTTTAGGCACATTGCTCTCACTTCATGGGAAGGGGACTTGATTGACTACAAGCAAAAAAGAGTTGTACGGTTCAAATGGGACTATATCTTTGCAAACCAACACCATCTACAACATTATAAACATCCACTTGAAAGAATTTTGTGGTTGTTTGGAACTCTGGGTAATCCAATTCGAAGTTCCTATTCGTTTTGTGGATCTGACACCATCGGGACAAAGCTGCCTCGACTAGGTATACCCCACTTGTTTTTTTGTCTATGTTGGTAGGCTGATCAAGAGGAGTAGGAATGCCTCCATTTTTTGGCCTTGTATTCCATGTTCGGTTATGTCTATGTGAAGGTCTCCTTTCAAAGTTTTGATTAGAATTTTGTCCTCTCTAGTAATTTTGCCCGGAAGAGGCACCCACATCACAGTTGTCCCTGTTATCTTGATTAAGGTTAGCCTGAAAGCTTTGTTGGGAAGCTTGCAGCTGGTTGTTTCGATTCCTTAAGTGTGTCATCTCTATTGAAATCTTCTTGATCATCTCCATTAGTTCATCTATTTGATCCTTCTCTGCACTGTTCAGTTGGGATGCTTGGTTTTGGAGGAAGACTAGTTGCACTACTAGTTGGTTTTGTTGAATGGGCAGAAAATCAGATCCTTGTAGATATACAGGTACTTGTGGTTGCTGGTGATAAACCTGTTACTATTGTGACTACAAATAGTGAGGAATGGGGGCACCTAATTCAATGGTTGTCTTGGATGGGGCATTATTGGAAACTGTAGAACTTGATTCATAATAGGCATTTGATGTTCCAAGGCTTGGGTGAGTCCTTGAACTTACATCGGATGTGTGAGTGGCCCCAAGGAAGGTAGTGGACTAGAAATATTTTTCCCCAAATCAGTGCTTGCTATGACCGCCTCAACATAGGTGTCTACCAACCTAGCGGGTGGTGGGTGCATTCTTTTCACTAGTGCAGTGGTGAGGTTGTAGACATATCTTTTATATTGTTCCACCATCTATCATTTATTTTCCTTCTCTTACACGTCTTGTAGACATTCATGTTCTTTTTGGTTCCCTATTTAAATTTACACGATAGTTTTATGCCGATTTCTTCATTAAATTTATTGGTTCACTCTCGAATATATCATTATCATGTGTAAAATATTAAGATCATAGCCAAAATAAGACATTTGTGTTGTTGAATTATTCTTTAAATTTGCATGAAACTGTTGAATATATCAATAACATGTATACATCCATGTCATTCCTAGCCTCTTCTTTAAATTTACTCTTGAATATTATCAATAACATGTATGAAGTATTTATCGTAAACAAGATGAATCCCAACCTACTCATGAAATGTGATTGTAAAGAAATGAATTCAACAAGACATGTTAGCATAAATGAGAACATAAACAAATTCAAAGACTACAATTTTACCACCCCATGTCAAAGTGTATTCGTATTGATAATGTATGTTGGATTTCTTGGTCAATACGAAGCCTCCATGTGCAAAATCTTCAAAGGTAGTAGTAATGGTGATCACAAATGCAAGTATTTGCTCATTGTGCTTCAATAGTCAATTTTACATGACCTCTTCACAAATTCTCTAGATTCTTCAATCATTTTTGAGAAGGAAGAAGGTTGGTTTATAGATTTATGATTTTTAGATGAAAATTTGAGATTCAACAACATGAAAGATCATGATCAATGGTTGAGAACCGTTGAGAGGAAAAAGATTGATCAATTAACTGCTTTGATTGATCCAATTAAGGATTTTAATTGAATGATCAGTGGGATTAGATTGAACAATTCATGGGTTTGAAGAAATCAGGTTGAGTGTTTAGTGGGATTAGCATTATTGGTGGAATTGGGAAATAGATTGAGAAATTAGTGGTGATAATTTATTCTATCAAGATATGTGAAAATGTATTAATTATTTTAATAATTAATTAATGTTTGAGAGGAACGTGCAAGTTGTATTTGACTTTAATAAATAAAAGGTATATTTGTTTGTTGACCATGTTGAGAGATTTTGGGGAAATTGAATAATTGATTTAATTATTCAAATTTGGAGAAGGGAAAGTGGCTTAATTAAATAATTAATGATAATTATTTAATTAATTTAGATGAATAAGTAATGTTAGTGACATAATTAAATAATTCATTTTTGTTTAATTAATCAGAAAAAATAAGGTTAAATTAGAACATTTATTAAATAAATGAGATTTATTTAATTAGTCAAAAATAATGATTGAGGACAAATTAATTAAATAATGTTAAATAACTTAATTAATAGATGAATATAAAATTTGATAATAATTAAATAATAATGTATTATTTAATCATTTAGGGAAGAAGGGTGAAAGTTAGTTAAATAGTGTTGTTTGCCATTCAGGATAATTTAGGGTATCTACATTTTGCCCCTGTTTGATACAATGTGATTTTGAGCTTGTTATGTCAAAGAAAATTCAAAAATTCTGCTCAAGAGTTGCCTAGTATGCCTTGGTGACAGTGGGATAGAATGGTTCCCCCTCGAGAAATTTGGTGAAAATTTTGGATGAGCCAAATTTTCTGACAAGATGATGTGATGCGTTTAAGTGTAAGGATTGACAAAAGAAATGCTGACTAGAAGAAAATGTTAGTAAGATTTAGAAGATAGAAGAAATTGGATGATTGATGATATGTAAAACATGATGATTTTTCTTTTTCTTCATGGATACTAAGAGATTTAAGTATTTCAATCCTTATTAATGTATCAAATAGATACGATGCAACGGGGTATGAATGACCAAGGAAACTTTGTATCTATTGTGTGGACTTTGACTCCACAAACAAGGACTATTCTTGCTCATAGCAAACATACAAATACCTTGTTAGAGTGTATGGGTTTAGAAGTTCAGAGTGTTTTGGACCAATGCACAGAGAGTTATGAGGAACCAAACATGTAAGGCTGCTTTAGTTGCTTGAAACAACTTCCACAAACAAGGTTGTATTCACCGTGATAGTATTACAAAAATATCCAACAATCAGAGTATACAAAATCACTGATAAATACCCCATTCCTTCTTCTCTAAATCCTTAATGGACATCCTCGAGAGATCCTGGGAATGAGACAATAAGATAAATCAAAAGATGAAATCATAAAAGATAAGCAATGTTACATAGTATCACTTGCAATGATTGTTTTGATGTTTCAGGATTATCCATCGATGATGTCTGTTGTAGGAATGATTTATCCTTTAAGACATATGTTAGGATGTTGTTGATGATTTTCAAAAGGTAGGGTAGGTAACACTTAGGCATTGTTTTAGTCTAATGATGATCCAATTGTTTTGTTTCTTTTCTTGGAAGTTTTGGATTTCATTTTTTACTTTGTTTGTTAAGTGTGTTGTTAAAGGTTGAAGGCGATGATTGTTTGCTATGGATGGAAAGTTAATTACAGGTAGGTGATAATGGAGATAGAACTTTCAAGATTTTTTAAAATTTCTTTGTGTTTATGAGGTTATTTGATGTATTTTTGACATTTTCAAAAGATTTAGAAACAAACAAGGGGACCTAAAAGGACTGACATAGTGTGTCAGGGGCTCATCGATGATGGAATTTCCTAGTGACAAACACAGAGACATCGTAGTTCAACTATATTGAGCGACACTATTTTTTGGATTTTTTTGAATTTTTACAAATGTTTTTCGATTTTGATAAGATATTTGAATGTTTTTGAATTTTTGACAGTTTAAAGACCAAGAGGGACACCTAAAGGGACTAACCTAGTGCCTCGGGCGCTCATCGATTATGGTCTTACCTACATGCAAACTTAGAGATGATGTAGTTTGACTGTATTGACTCCATGCAACATGTTTGGATATGGCCTACAATATTTTTGGGATTTTTATGTTTTACGACTTTGTTTTTTATTTTGTTTAGCTTTTTGGATGTTTTTTGTCTTGATAGTCTTCTGTGAGTGATGGGATTAACAAGGGTGCAATCCACTACTAGGTTTAGGAGGTTGCCCGCAATTTGGTAGGATTACATTTTATTAGGGATAGGTGGATAAAAAAAATGGTGGATAGAGATGGTGCAACAAAGTTCAACACTTGATCAATTATCGAGCCATGGTTGGGTGCACGTTTTATTATGGTGACTTTGTTTTGGATTTTTATGGTTTTCAACTATTTTTGCATTTTTTGTGATATTATCATATGGATGAATGATAAAGAGATATTAGTATGTAGGGATATCAATAGTCTTTTGAGATCCTGTTGATAGCCAGGATAAAATTGATTGATCTGATTGAGTAATTGTTGATAATGATAACATTATTAAGGATACACTGTAACACCCCACCACACAAACCCCGAATGACAGCTTATAACTAACAATTATAGCACAATTTTTTTATAAAAGATAAAAGTAAAACTAATATGAGATGTACATTAACATATATCACTAGTAATGAAACCATACATATATATAACACCTAACTAAGTCCTTTGGGATAACATGACTGCATTACATTTCAAACATCTCTAACATAATCCAATTCCCATGAGGATGAAATTCTACTCACAAGTATACTTATTAAAACCATAATATAGAATGAACAACAACATCCATTACATTACATAAATGATAAGCATCCATTTGGGAATACATGATAATAACAAGAATATATATACATCACATCACATATATAATATGAATTTACATTGTTCAAGGATTACAATAATACAATAGTACTTCCCCACATGAAAGGGAATGATACACCAATTACATAGTGTAATACAATTGAAATGAACATAATACATAGCATCAATGCTATCTCCAAATCCGGTGAAGCCCTAGAATCACTGCAACGGTACATCTCTGCACATCACGAACTCTTATTGGGAACCCAATGGAGTGCATAGCACGTTCCACCTGACCATGTGGACCCTAAGGACCACCCCTTGTGCTAGGAGATGACAAGAAGGACCCACAACATAAAACATTCAAGTGAACAAGGCTAACAATATTCCACAACAAATGCAACAATACAGACAAGGAACAACCGCTTCTAGAGGTACATGAACAATGAGGGGAAAACAAAAAACATACAAAGTTGCTAAATGGAAGAGTGTCATCACATAAGCTCAATATGGGTTACCCAATGCAGATCTTCCTAGGTTACCGACCCTCATCCAAGTTAAACCCTAGCAACCTCAACTGATCCCTGACCCCCATTCTCACTCATGCGGGATCAACATACCTTTCAAGAGGACAAGCTAGTTGATCCTTGCCATTCTAGGCCTTCCCACTCATCCCAAGCCTAAACAAACACTTGGTCCATGAGTGAGACTACATTATTCGAATTAATGTGAGATGCTACCTAAACCCCCCAATTAATTATTAGTGTTTTCACTAGATTAAGAAACTTCCAATGAGTTACCTTGGCATCACTTTCAGGTCCTGGCCCCCATTGAAAGCCACTCCCCCTACTAGCAAAAAAATATTCCACAGTCCATTAACTAGGTAAGCCAACTTGCACAAACTAGCAAAGCCATATAAATATGCACAAAAAATGAGGTATGCATCACCTCCTTCAAGATCTCCTTAATAAAACAATCTCCACAATGCAAGGCTTAAAACCCACACAATTCAAGTATAAAGATCAACTACTTTCCATAATGACAAAATCATGAAGCCACCCACTTCCAGGTGAAACAACATAAAATTCAAATAAAAACTCATGGCTTAATATGGGCTACCCAATGTGGATCTTCCTAGGTTGTTGGCTCCTATCCTTGGTTACCCTAGAAACTTCACTCAATCCTCGATCCTCATACAAACTCATGCAAGTAAAAACCATACCCCCCTCTAACCTCTAGAAGTCTAACAAATTACTAACACAATATTTCCCCATCAAAGAGGTAACAATAACAAGATCTCAAAAGACTATTTTCAAACCACAATTTACAAAACAACAAGTGACAACATCACACCAAGATCTTCAACTCAATAAAAACAACATAATCAACTCATTACAAAACCAACCAAAAAATCAAAATCTTCTCAATAACCATTTGACACACAAACGGGCTCCCTCCACAAAACAGTAACCAATATCATCTATAATAAACAAGTTCAACTTACATTCCCAAAATTGCACACATAATTCATCATGAGAAAACAACCCAACATTGCATTCAAGAAAAACATTATTTCCACATTCATGCCATTCACTTGACTTGGCCATATTGTTCCATCATTAGATCATGTCCATTCAAACTATCTTAAAGGTAACTATATTATAATCAAAGCATTCATGGGAGACATTACTTGGACATTTTATAAACTCATTACATAGTCACTAGCCACATGCATTAAGCCTTTCACACAATAATTCAAAAATAAGTTCAACTATTTAAATAATTGTAAAGGATATCAACACAATAAAGCAAGCAATCACCCAAACAATACAATCAATCATATTTAAAGATAACTATATCATCCGATAACCATTATCTCAATCAAACCATCTACTATTGTACCCTATTGTTAAATCGCAACTTTGGTTTTAATACTAAAATAATAAGATCCTAAACGAGTGATAAAACATAACATGACACATTTAACTTACAATTAACATAACATTAACACATATATTTTAAAAAATAATATAAAACTCATACGTAGCCAATCTATAATAACGATAACTAAATATTTAAGTTTCACACGGATCAACTATAATTAATTATCTAATTCAAAATTGTTTAACATTTTGTCCATTTCATTTAACTATCCAATTTAAAAGCTTAACATGTAATGCCCATAAAAAAAAGTCTAAACAATACGACTTAATGGACAACTATAATAACAATATGATAGTCATGACAATATAGATAATTTCCTTAATATAAAATCATACAAATAATTCATACTCAATATATACTAATTATAAATAAATTCATCTTTATAACTACCAAATAAATTTGTATCTTTCTATTAATGTAAGACAAATTCATTTAATGTAAATACACGAAAATTTATAAAATTCTTATTCTTTCTAAATATATACACCTATATTCTATAGAGGATAGATTTTCAATAGATATAGTAGGATTGTTTTAGGAAAATAATCGGTTTAACAAATTAAAATAGAAAATATATATATATATATTCAAATTCCCACATTATACACATTTACTGGACTAAGACAATTCGTATACTAACCTATTACAAACTTATCAATCACCCTACAACACTAATTGCTAATTGAATGTCGACATTAAAGAAATTATAGAAGGGGGATTGAAATCCAACATCAGATACCACTCAGATTAAGCCATAAGCCATTTGCACCCACAACATCAAGGGAAGACTCCACTCGAATGATATTCATAGAAGACTCGAGGAAAAGAACCGCAACTTTAAGTCTCTAAAGGAGGAACAAAGCATACCTAAAAATGCCATTGAATGCTAAGAATAAAAGCATTAAAGAAACCTTCACTATCGACTTCCAAGTTTGGATACAGAGCCTAAATAAATGACAAGGTAACTATAAAATATGGCTGCACCTATGGTTTGCAGAAGACTGGTAAAAGAAAAAATTCCAAGGAGACGGTTGTGAAAACTTCACACCTCAAAGACGCTTAATGCATTACATATATATAGCCGAACATTAGGAGTGCGTGGTTGACCTTCACACTGGCTGGTTTGGGGACACCCAACACCTAACTACAAGGATGCCAGTTAAGCCTGCGGACACCCAACACCTATAAAAATCCAAGAAAGTGATCCCTTTTCAAATCCAAAAATCAACAAAAAAAAAAAGAAGGCAAGTTTCCAATTCGAAAATCAGTTTGAAATTGTGCATGCACTTGCATGTCAAACCTTCCATCTTTTATTTGCTTTTACAATCAGTTCGAAAATCTCCTCTTATTTATTTAATTTAAAATTATATTACTTTCCACATTTAATTAATTAAACTCTAATGGTAATAATATTTATCTTTTATTAGTTTTTTATCATTAAAACATTTAATCACATTATTTAATTTAATAATTGATAATCAATATCCTCATAATTCCCTTTCCACAAACATCATTCATTTAATTATTATTTTAATTCCAAATTAATTTAAATTACCTTATAATAAATTTTATTTAATTAAACTGATTAAACAAGGCCATTTAAAATATTAAGTTTACCACATAATTTTAAAATCAATTTAAACAATACAATAATGAACACAACATGACAACTCAATTCAACCAAACAAACTTACTCAAATGTCAAGAAAGGGAAAATATGGAGGGGCACTACATACACAATAATGTAAGGATAGTGTTCTCAAGATAGGAATAACACAAGGATTGGGAAGGATACATACCAAGATGATGATTGATTGATTGAGATTTGTAACTAGGCTAGGAACAAGATTGTTGAATGTTTTGATACCACATTGAAGCATCAAGAAGATGCAACTAATATGGATTGTTTGAAGTGTTTGGACAATGGCTAGATCATAATGTGAGCTAGAAGACATAGATCAAGATTTATTTTGAAGCAAGATGTAAGTCCTTGTCCCCTAATGTCTATAAATGTAGGGAATGCAATGGATGGATGCATCGATAAATGAATGGATGAATGGATATGTAAAGGATTCCAAGGATTATCTTGTGATAAGATAACATGTTTGGATAGAATATGCCCCTTTGGACAATGCCTTCATGACTCATATAATGTTGGATAGGATAGGATCAATGATAGTGGCCCATGTCAAGATGTTTACCATAAGCAAGTGTGGAGTGTACACCAAACCTTTGCCAAGATCAAGATAAGTTGGATTTGGATGAAAATAGGTTGGATGAAGGGTTCATGGATTTATTATGGATAAGATGGATGGATGATGGATGAAATGTTGGATTTTATTATGGATAGGCTTAGATGCTTCCACCTAAAATGACGCACATAGATGTTCAAATCACACATGATGCTTGTTTTCTAGGTTTTCATCATGGTACTTGTCTGAAGCGCCATCGTAGTGGTTTTCACTAGAAGATGATTTTTCTCTTACTATTTTTAAATTTTATTTTTTTATGTCACACAAGATGCTTGTTTACCAGGTTTTCATCATGGTGATGATTTTTTAAATTTTTTGAAAAGTTTTATGCTCATGTTGAAACACCTGGTGGTGCTGATGTAGATGTTAGTAGTGCTAATATAGGTGTTGTTGCTGTCATAATGTGCAACAATATCCTTCTTGGAAGATTTGTTTTGGTAAGATGCAGGTGCTTGAATGTAACCCCTGATAATTCTTATCTTTTTTTGATAATGGAGTTAACGTCACCTAGATGCGCATATCGCGATAGGGTGCCCTTAGAGTTCTTATGATAAAAATTTGTTGTCAAGACATGGTTAATGTGAGATTTGGATATTATGGATGTCAAAGTGGATGGTGAAATGCGTTGAGAGATATGAGATGCAGATGGATTGGTCGACAGTTTGGAATTTTTAACTCTCCAAACTTGGGATGATGAGTAATGATGGGTGGATATGGAGATTCAATTGGGACCAACTTCTTGATATACCTTGTAGGTCACTCTTGAAGTTTTCTTTTGCATCGTTGGACATTTTTGATGGATGAACTTCTCTTTTTGATTTTTCCCCATAGTTTCTTTGACTAATTGAGTTTGATAGGGATGATTTTCTTGCTTTTGCTTTGGTATCCATTTGAATTTTTCTTTCCATTTTGTTTTTCCAATTCTTTTGTTTCAATGAATTGTTCCTTTCTTTGATATAAATTTTTTTCTTGTTTTTTGTCCCAATTAGATGGTTGAAATATGTGCGGATGACGATTCATGATATGGGTAGTTGTAGCGTTGGTAGTGGTTTCATCATAAGGATTCTTTGTGCTCTCTATGTTGATGTTTACATTAGATAAAGTTTCCCCCAGTATTATAGAGGTATCACTAATATGTTTAGATTCCCTAATTGTTAAATAACCAAGACCTTGATGCTTAGGATTTTAAATAATCTGCACTAGTTCTAGGATACCCTATTCATGTAGGCCTAATCCTCTGCCTTGATAATGCATTCATTGAAAATTTTTATTTGCAATAGGATATAGTTTATCTTGGAAACAAGGTGCTAATCCTTCTCTACTCTACTGTGGATCTTCAAAGGTGATAGCTTATTCATTGGTAAGATAGCTTTCTCTGACAGAGGTAAGTGGTCCAATTTTATAAGTGATAGGATCCTTCATATGTGGGATAACTTCATGATTGATATCCTCGGATTGATTTTCAAAGGATGTTTATGGTTCACAATCTATGTAGAAGTCTTCTTCATAATCCATTTATGCTTGTTCTTCAAAGGATGTTTCTGATTCACAATTCATGTAGAAGTTTTCTTCATTATCAATTTCTGATATGTCTATGGATTATGCTATGCCTTGATCATGTGTAAAGATGTTAAGAGTAGGAGACTCTTGTTCATTATTAATGAAGCTGAGAGTAAGAGACTCTTGTTCCTTGGTAATGATATCAAGAGTATGAGACTCTTGTTTTAGATGAAGATCATTTACATGTACTTTAGGAGTAAGCATCTCATGGATAGATGTAGGAGTGGGTGACATATGGATATGATGATTGTTTGCAAAGTATTGTATGGTTTGTAAGATACCTATTAAATCATTATAGTATCTTGGAGATGTGGATCTTTGATCTTGGCTTTTATCGAAGTTATCTTTAGTATCATATTGGAATAGATCTGTTAGATCTTGAGAAGACCTAGATCCTTGATCTTGATTGATTTCATAACTAATTTTGATATTCTTTGGATCAAGTTCTTGACATAGGTTAACTTCAAAGGATGGATTACTTGCAAAGGCTTCTTGAATGTCTTCCTTAGGTATGGGTATTGGTTTAAGATTCTCTTAATCTTCAAGTGAATTTGAATCAAGCATTGAACTAAGGATTTTTTTGATATTGATAAACATTGGTGAAGGATTTTGATCATGATTGGGGATGAATTATTGATATATGTCCTCTTTCTCATTAGATTATGTAGAAAAAATTTCAACGTGATCATTGGTAGATGGCTCTTGATCATTGTCTTCAACATTTGAGGTTGAGATATTGTCAATGTTTTCGACCATGAGATCTTGAATGATGTTAAAATTTCTTGAATTGGATCATTGTTAGACTTTGGTGAGTGATTTTGATCATGCTTGGGGAAATATTCTTGATGTACGTACTCTTGCTCAATATGAGAGGTAAAGACATCTTCAATGTGATCAGTGCTAGATAGATCTTGATCATTGTTTTCAACTTTTGAGGTTGAGACATTATCACTATTATCATTAGTGGTTGAACCTTGGATTTTTTCTTCAATAGTTATTTCTCCTTGATCAATAAGGTCTTGCATTTTTTGAGTTTAATACATCTTGATGCATCATGACCCTTTTCTCTATGATATTCACAATAAGCCTTGTCATCATACCTTGGAGTTTTGAATCGAGGTTCGTAATTACGTAATTATTTTGGAAGTGTGATTAGTTTAGCATGGACTAATGTGTTTAACACAATCTCAATTGGCTTCCCTAAAGGAGTGTCTTCACGTTCAATGGTGTTATGGTATGGAAACAATTTTTGTTGTTGTGATGGTTGTTGATGTGGTTGATGTGCAATGTCTTGATGTTGAACATTTTGTTGATGATATGAATCCATGTTTTGATGAATTTGATGTAGATATTGCTGATTTGGGGGTTGATTTTGTTGATGGATTTAATTTTGATGTGGCATTTGAATTTTTTGAAGTGTTAACAAATCTATCCAATAATTTACTATGTGAGGATTTGACATGTTTGTGTTTGGGATGTATTGATTTGGCAATATGGTGATTCATGTTTTGATCATAGATTTGTATGTTTTGACCTTGATTGAAATCTACCATGTGACAAGATGCTCCAAAACTTTTATTAGGGGAATCCGTAGTTGATATATCATTGAAATTCATAGGGTATGATGTCTCCATGGGAGAATAGAGTGGAACTAGATTCAAGCAATAGACTGATGTTGACATGTCTTTGCTAACTTCAAGATTAGATGGTTGTATGTTGTGATCTTGTGGTTGTCATAAACATGAAAAATAGACCTTGGTGAGTTGGAGATGATAAGTTATGGAAATGGGATGGTGTTTTGAGTTGAGATTTTTTTTGATAAAATGACGTACAAAGGATATATGTGTGTTTACCTTTTGGAAAAGGGTTGTCAGTTATCTGCTATGAATTGGTGTTGTGATAGTTGGACTATCAAGTTTGAGGGTGGATTGTAGGATTTTTATATTCAACCCTATGATAAGGAGATGAGCCAGTTTTGGGTGCTAGTGGATAAATGAAGCTATGATGTTTGATGTTTGATTTGATGCTAGTTTAGAAAACAATAGTTCACAAGACTAAAATTGATGTTTTGCTATGTCTTAGAGGATATGGTACTTTCTTTACTTGAACTAACTATGAGGTTACAAGTAAAGGTTGCTCTTAAAATACTAGCAAGATAATAGTTTGATTTCTTGGGTTCAATACATGTCCAAGGCTAGGTTGATGTTTGGTTGTTGATTTTGGTGATGTTGAAGGATGTTGATAAGCTATGGTGTAAATGTTTGTGTCCAAAGATGGTGGTTACAAACCCTATGTAAACTAAGTGAAGAATGGTGATGCTGGATTTCGACTGACATGTCCAATGATGTTTTTTGATAATTGAATGGATTTTTTAGACCAATGCTTAAAAATCAATTTTTTTGAAAAATTTGAGGCAAGCCTACAAGTACAATGATAGTGATAGGATTTTAGGAAATAGTGACATTTTTTTAGAACAATAGTGGTTTTGTTTCAAGACAAATGCAGCCAAGTTTTTTAGAAGTGAATCTATTTTGACAATGACTGTCATCATAAACCAATGATAGCAATAGCAACTAAATGAACAAAAGTGAGCAAATTCTAGATTGATTGCAATAATGTTTTCAAATAATAGCAACAAAACTTGACAACAGCAACTTTGTTTTAGCAGTTCTTAGTTTTGTGACTATTTTTTGAAATGTTGCAAGTTTGATTGAGTTTGATCTGATGTTTTGGTGATCTATTTTGATGGCAAGTGATGCACACAACAAAAAAATTAAGATCAATGATATAGCCTAAAGATTATCTATCAATACATCCCAAGGAATAAAGGTACACTCTTCTTTATAGGCTTACCTCACCCTCAAAGGAGTGATTTTAATCGAAACTATAGAGGGAACAAGTAGGATATATCAAGGAAATGCACCATCTTAATACTTCAAGACAAAGAGGATTAACTCTTAAGCCTTATGCTTCAACTATAAATCTGACATGGTAAGTACCTTTTGGGAACAATGTTATTCCCATGCACTACTTTGAAGAATGTTTCAAAAAAAAAGGATGGGCTTCTAAAAAAAGAGGCATTTAATGACAATCGTGAACATTGGATGCATGCATCATACATAAGCCACTTAAAGCTTTAGCTGCCCTATACAACTCATTACGTTCTTACAAGGGTAGAGGCACGTCATGGTATTCCCACCCAAATTTAAGCTACTTTCTTTCAATTTCACAAACTTCATATAGCCGGTCGGTAAAAATTCTTTTAGGGTCGCAATGAGTTTTTCATTGTGGATGTATCTTGTAAGCAGGCCCTTATCTAAAAAAAGGGTGACCACCAAAAAAATACGAAAATACCAAAGTGTTTCTCATCACCTAGGATCGTCAAAAGATGTAGTGGGAGAGGATACACACTTGGCTTGCCAATCATGGTGGACATAGTAGAAAGTTTATTGCAATTTCATTTTTAAGCCCAAAATGAGGTGTTAAAGATATCAATTCATGTTTTAAATGCACCAATTTCAAATATTTGAGACTTCAAACACAAAATTCCATAAACAAAATAGAAAGTGAATTCCTTTTAAAGCGCTGAATGTAAATGTTCAAGTTGTCTTATTCAATTGTATTTCACCAAAGAAAAGTGAATTCATTTTACAACACCAAATGTAAATATTCAAGTTGTCTTATTCAGTTTTATTGCACCAAAGTAAAGTGAATTCATTTTACAAGAACCAAACATAAATGTTCAAGTTGTCTTGTTCAATTTTATTGCACCAAAGGACAGTGAATTAATTTTACAACACCATATACAACTGTTCAAGTTGTCTTGTTTAGTTTTAGTGCACCAAAGGAAAGTGAATTCATTTTTAAAGCACCAAATATAAATGTTCAAGTTGTCTTGTTCGGTTTTAATGCACCAAAGGAAAGTGAATTCATTTTAAAAGCACCAAATGTAAATGTTCAAGTTGTGTTATTCCGTTTTAGTGCACCAAAGGAAAGTGAATTCATTTTTAAAGCACCAAATGTAAATGTTCAAGTTGTCTTGTTCAGTTTTATTGCACAAAAGGAAAGTGAATTCATTTTACAATACCAAATGTAAATGTTCAAGTTGTCTTGTTAAGTTTTAATGTACCAATAGAAAGGGAATTCATTTTACAACACTAAATGTAAATGTTCAAGTTGTCTTGTTCAGTTTTAGTTTGAATTCATTTTAAAAACACCTAGTGTAAATGTTCAAGTTGTATTGTTTAGTTTTAGTGCACCAAGGAAAGTGAATTCATTTTTAAAGCACCAAATGTAAATGTTCAAGTTGTCTTGTCAGTTTTAGTGCACCAAGAGAAAGTAATTCATTTTTAAAGAACCAAATGTAAATGTTCAAGTTGTGTTGTTTAGTTTTAGTGTACCAAGGGAAGATGGATTCATTTTAAAAGCACCAAATGTAAATGTTCAAGTTGTCTTGTTCAGTTTTAGTGCACCAAAGGAAAGTGAATTCATTTTTAAAGCACCAAATGTAAATTATGAAAGTTAATCCTCCAATGGCCACAAGCTATAAAAAAAGATATTAGTAACAAGAAAAACCTTATTCTACTAAAATAAACTTGCAAAAACTTTTAAAAAAAAAGAAAAAGAAAAAAGATTGACAATTTTTTACCCTTCTCAAACAATTATTGCAACAATTTCAAGTAGCAACAACTTTCTCAAATTTTACTCAAATTTGAAATTGTCAATTGTTTTAGAAAGATAAAATGAAGATCTATAAAACCCAAAAACCTTTTTCTAAAATTCAACATGTAGAATTTATTAGAGATGAATGAAACACATGAATTTTTAAAGGTTAGCAACACAAATTTTTAAAAAAAAACACATTAGATTAAAATTGCAATAAATTTTTTTATTTTTTCATGAAATTAAAAACTGTAAAAAGCTATAGAAAGTTAAGAATGGAATGTACAAAACCCAAAAATAGTTTTACAAAATTTTGTGCATCTATTCTTTATGACTAAAATAATATGATGGATTTTAATAGAATTCTTGGTTGTAACCTACAAAATTCTTTAAAAACACTAAAAAATGGATCAATGGAATATAGCAATGAAAACAATCAATTGAAATCAAAACAATATAAAATCCCAACCTACTCAAGAAATGTGATTGTAAAGCAATGAATGAACAAAAAGCAATGTTAGCATAAATGAGAACATAAATGAATTCAAAGACTACAATTTTACCATCCCATGTCAGAGTGTATTTGTATTGATAATGGATGTTGGATTGCTTGGTCAATACGAAACCTCCATATGCAAAAGCTTCAAAGTAGTAGTAATGGTGATCATGAATGCAAGTATTTGCTCAATGTGCTTCAATAGTCAATTTGACATGACCTCTCCACAAATTCTCCAGATTTTTTAATCATTTTTTAGAAGGAAGAAGGTTGTTTTATAGATTTACGATTTTCAAATGAACAATCAAGATTAATTAATGTTTGAGAGGAACGTGTAAGTTGTATTTGACTTTAATAAATAAAATTTATATTTATTTGTTGACCATGTTGAGTGATTTTGGGGAAATTAAATAATTGATTTAATTATTCAAATTTATGTAATTGATTTAATTAATATTTTTTAGCCCAAATGGGTAGTAGAGTTGGCTTGGGTAGTGGGTTTTCTCCCCATTGGTCTCGGGTTCGACTCTACTCTCGGGTTTAAGAGGTGACACTTCTTGTAGGTGGGGGATCTCACTCGTAGGAGACTAGTATCACCCTAGCTCGCCTCAGATACCTAAGGTAAGGGTTGCTAGGCCGTTGGGCTGGGTCGTGGGGACACCCCTGTTGTATCAAAAAAAATTGGAGAAGGGAAAGTGGCTTAATTAAATAATCAATGATAACTATTTAATTAATTTAGATGAATAAGTAATGTTAGTAACATAATTAAATAATTTGTATTTATTTAATTAATCAGGAAGAATAAGGTTAAATTAGGATATTTATTAAATAAATGAGATTTATTTAATTAGTCAGAAATGGTGATTGAGGATGAATTAATTAAATAATGTTAAATCACTTATTTAATAGATGAATATAAAATTTGACAATAATTAAATAATAATGTATTATTTAATCATTTAGAGAAGAAGGGTGAAAGCTAGTTAAATAGTGTTGTTTGCCAATTAGGACAATTTAGGGTATCTACAACCCCAAAACAACCCCAACATTTTTCCTCATTCACCTTGTGTGTAGGTTGCTTATGTGGAGCTTTACATGAGGCTTCAAAGTGTAGGACCTCTTGTAAGTTGGTATCTTGCATTCCTTGTCATTTATCCACATTCTCACTTTCCATTAAATTAATTAGTTAATCAGACCTCAATTTCTAGATAGTTAGCATATCCTTTTGAGTTCTGACTAAGGGCTTATTGCTATGTTTGTATGAGACGCCAGTGTGTCCCTGGGACTGTACAACGTGCCATGTTGGAGTCCCACTCCCGTGTTGTCGTCCTTTGGCCCAAAGCTTATCCCTTTATATCAAAAATATCAATAATCTACTCTTTCGATTCCCTAAGTTGTTTGTCTATTATTATTCCTGAAGCTCTATCTTTAATATGTTTTGCAATCTCTTTCATCTTGTTCAACTTATTAGGTAGTTTGAGGTAGTTTAGGGCAGTTCACTCCCTTAAGGCTCTTTGGTGTCCTAGAGACTTGGGAGTAGCGAATCCCCCTTCTCTACACATAAATTTTATAAAGTTCCACTCCATTTTATATGGTTTTAATCTTAAAAATCTAATCCCAAGTCTTGGACTTTGCAACCATAATTTCATGGTAGCATCTATTACTAAAAGTGACTTCAATGATTTGGTTGATGGCTTCATCTTTTAATATTTTAAGATAAAATTATAATCCATTAGAGATTAGAGTATCTATTTTTTAAATATGTTATTTAAAAATATTAAATTTATTTATTTATTAGTTGTTAAACAAAAATTCTCAGACTTGAATGACACGTATTTATATTTTTTAATTTTGTATATTTTAAAAAAAATTACATGTGACCAATCTAAGTATCATTCTTGACACATTGTAAAATCTATTTTATGTAAAATTATGTGTGTTATATATGCGGTGTTTCATATTTATAACTTAATCCTACTAAATAATTAGTTAAAATATTTGATAAAAATATACAAATATATCTAAACAAAACTTCAACATCATGTACATCTAGGTCAAAATGTGAATTTTATAAAATATTTTATTTGTGACCTTTTAGGTGGTTTGTATAGTGCATGTATTGGCTTCTAGCAAAGGTTTTTAAAAAGGTCACCTTTTGCACACCCTTTAACTAGCCAATTTTCATCTTCTCTAGATATTAGAATAAAGTACATGTTTGAAAACTAGAAGTATAATAGATCATTGCATATTATTACATTGTGTTAATATTTTATCTAAAAGTGCTTCAATCTTTATTCCAAGTACAAAAAAATCTAAATTTCAAGATAAAAGTTTCTAATTTGTTACCATTTTCTATTCTCATTACATTGCACTCACATGTTTCATTAATATTATATGGTTTAGCACATGTTTAATCAAATAAAAATACTTAATTGTTAATTTTCTCATTTCATATTCAACAACCTATAATGGAGCTTAAGTTGACAAGAATATGTAAGTAATGTCATTAATAATGGAAATACGTACATACATATGGGGTAGTAAAGTTTCATGGAATCCTTAAAAACTACAATATAGAAAATTGTCTACTATTACAATTTCACATTCTATTTTGAACCTATTTTGGCATCCACTCTCGTAGCATATTTTTGGTTAATTTTAGCCTAAACCTTGACCTTCTTATACCTTGCATACACACCCCATCATTTTACATAAGAAATTCAGGGACCGCCTTTTATTTTTTCTCTTTTGTCTTTTTTGTATTTTCTTCATAGTCTAATTGTTTGTTTAAGTCTTGTTATCTCTTCATCATTGGTGATTTTTATCTCTTTTAAAAGAGGTTACAGAGTTCCAAAGAACCCCAAAGCCTCTTTAAGTTCTAGGACTTTCAAAGTTTTGAAAACCTCCTTTCCACCCATTTTGTGTTCGTTGATCTGTTCCTTTGTAGACAACAAATTTTGAAATGAACTTGGAACCAAAGTTCCAATTGCACCTCGAGGTCCAACCCCTAACCCAGACGAAGCATTTATGATTGGCTTGTCCTTGGGGTTTTTGAAGGTTTAATTCTCTTTTCTCTCCATTTTAACCTCACCTTTTACATCTGAAGCTTTCTTTGCTCTCTCCTTCCCATCATTGTTACATTCTCTAATTCATTGAGCTTGGAGAGGTTAGGTTAGTGTTTGGAAGATTTCCCACAATGAAAGAATATTTTCTTGACTGTCTCATTCACTATCTAATCATTCTTTTTTCTAACCTAAAATTTAAAAATAGGGTCTAAATGGATCAGGTGGATGCAAGAGATTCCATCAGCCTAAGGCTCTGGAGTTGGTTTAGTCCCCATCAAAGCTTGTATGCCCAACTCACCAACCCATTCAATCCAGGTCAAGCTTTCAAATACACTTTGTCATGGTGAATCAGGTAATTCCAACTATGCAAATCTCACATTCATGCCTATTTTTCAAAACTCCCATCTTGACATAAGCATATAGGCTACTGGAAAAGGTTTAGGAATTTCCTGGCATTCTATCAAACATGTTGCATCCTATGTTTTTGATTCCAAATTTTCATCAAGGCGTTTTGACCTTTTCTGATAGCAATCCACCCTGAAACCAAATACCTCAATTCAGGATCCTCTCACATCTTTTTAACCCTGTCCTATTTCTATCAAATAACAAAAATATGACGATACCCTTGCCCATCACCTTGTTCTTAGTATCATGATGAAGTGGGGTATGTGATTCAAATCCACATTAAAAACTATCAAATCTGTACAAGCATCCAAAGTTATAATTTTGTTGTAATTGATTGTCATTTGAGTCACAAATAGAGAGAAGTACCATTTAATTTATCACTTATTTAGTCATTTATTTTACTTCACATCTTACACTTCTATGTGTGTATACCAACCATATATCAATGTGTGTGGATATAGTTTTGAGTAGTCATTTCAATAAATTCATATTTTTGATCAATTAGATAACTAATAAAAAGATTCATACACAAATACTAACACACACACTCAAACATGTATAAGAATAAACATATATGATTTATGGTAATTGAGATTATGTTATGCTCATATCTATACATTCATAGATGTTATGATTTAAAAGGATTTTATCAAGATCATTCAACCAACAAAGTTGAAAATGATGAAACAACTACTCTCAAGGACTCCATGTTACACTCTCCATTAGGCACATTTGTTGCAAATTATTGATATGTTCTATGGGCTTTGCAACTCTTGCAATATCTTATGGATGGCAAGAGGAAATCAATAACTCTTGGCTACACTAAAGCCTTCAGTTTTTTTTTTCAATTTAGGTATAGAACTAAAGATATAGAAGAATTATATTTATCAAATTATAGAGGGAAATGATTATAGAGCAAGGTACTTATTTCCATCTCATCCTTGTACAAACCTAGACATGCACTATACAAACCACCTAAAAGGTCACAAATAAAATATTTTATAAAATTCATATTTTGATATAGATGTACATGATGTTGAAGTTATGTTTAGATATATTTGTATATTTTTTATCAAATATTTTAATTAATTATTTGGTAGGATTAAGTTATAAATATGAAACACCTCATATATAACGCACATAATTTTACATAAAATAGATTTTACAATGTGTCAAGAATCATGCTTAGATTGGTCACATATAATTTTAAAAAATTTAAAATTTAAAAATATAAATGTGTCATTCAAGTCTATGTGAATTTTTGTTTAACAACTAATAAATAAATAAATTTAATATTTTTAATTAACATATAAAAAAATTAGATACTCTCATCTCTAATGGATTTTAATTTTTCTATAAAATATTAAAAGATAAGGCCATCAACCAAATCATTGAAGTCACTTTCAGTAATAGATGCTACCATGAAATTATACTTGCAAGTCTAAGACTTGGGATTAGATTTTTAAGATTAAAACCATATAAAATGGAGTGAAACTTTAAAAAATATATGTGTGGAGAAGGGGGATTCACTACCCCCAAGTCTCTAGGACACCAAAAATACTTAAGGGAGCGAACTACCCTAAACTACCTCAGACTACCTAATAAGTTGAACAAGATGAAAGAGCTTGAAAAATGTATTAAAGATATAGCTTCAGGAATAATAACAAACATAAAACTTTGGGAACCAAAAGATCAAATTATTGAGATTTCTAAGACAAAGGGAGAATCTCTTGACCAAAGGATGACAACACAGGAGTGGGACTCTAGCACGACGTGTTGTAGTCCTAGGGATGCGTTGGCATCTCATACGAACAAAGCAATAAGCCCTCAGTCATAACTCAAAAGGATATGCTAACTATCCAGAAACCGGGGTCTGATTAACTAACTAATTTAATAGAAAGTGAGAATGTGGATAAATGACAAGGAAAGATACCAAATTACAAGAGGTCCTACACTTCGAAGCCTCCTTTAAAGCTCCACAAGAGCAACCTAAACACAAGGTGAATGAGGAAAAATGTTGGGATTGTTTTGGGGCTTGCCTCAATCAAACCACCATTTTGGTGTTCCCACCTCCACAAATAGCCAGATGCATAGAGAGAATAATAGACATAGTAAAGTATGTTGGAAGAATGAGAAGATTGTCATTGATACGTTTTGTTGGCAACATGAGCATGGAGTATACATATAAGATGTATAGTATGTAGTTCAGTGTTATCATTAATGCCAACATTGTATACCTATATGAAAGTACGATGTAGACTAGTTTGTATAGCTTGAGTATGTTTAAAGATTATTATCAAGTGCAAATTTGCAAGGTTTGATCCAGTGAAGCTAGATGAAGTGAAAAATTGACTGTGTCAAAATAGGTATTTTGGTGTACAAGACATCCGATATTTTGGTTTGCATTGGTCCACTATGTATAATCTCACTCTGTGGTTTTGAGGTAATTTTTTTGGATGTTAGAAGAGTCTAAATCCATAATTTCATGGAATTTTGGTTTCTGGTGTTGAAGATATGAATGATAGAAGTTTTGGTTTGGCAGTTACAGTTCTACTAGTACAGTATTTATGTTTTGGAGGATCCACACTTCTACACTGATTAGAATTTGGATTTGTGGATTTATGAAGATGTTGACATGTTTTAGTAGAGTGTGAATTCCAAGTGGCATGAAGTATGGAGGTCTACATGTCAGTTTTTGGTTGTACAGTTGGAAAATTTCTATGTTAGTTCATTACTGGTGCCGACCTAATATATTTTGGGTATTGTGAAGTTTGAATATGCATTAATCTATTATGTGGGAGCTATTATAGGTCCATGCCGACATATTTTTATTTATTATAAGTTTTCAATCTTGGCGTGAAGTGTGTATGTGTGTATGTTGAGTCAACAAGGTATATTTTATATAATACATCTAATTAGGCCGACCTAATTAATGTTACAGGTGTTTGTGAATAAAGTGGATATATATGTACAATATTTTTGGTGTTTTGATGATGGGATATGTAATGTGATGTTCAATTAATGCGAATTGTGTGAGTATAAGGTGAATTTAGAGCAGAGTAGAGTGTTAGTGCAAATCAGTATGAAGTGTGTAAAGTCTGTATTTTGAGCTTCAATGGATTGTAATTCATCCATATTTTAGATACAAAATTTGTAACAGTTCAATTTATGGTTGTGTGCCACAATCTCTTCCATCTTTTCTTCTTTCAATGGGAAGTGAGTCCACTTGGATAGTGAGTCCACCTGCAATGAGTACTTCTGTAATATCTTATAACCAGTTATAATGTATTATGAGCTAATCCTCACCGTGGTTTTCCCATTTTGGGTTTTCACGTAAAAATTTCCAGTGTTCATGTGTTATGTGATGTTGATGGTTGTTTTCATGCTTTCCTTTCCTACTACAAATTAAAATTTGTTATTTGGAATTAATGCTTTTAAATGTTTAACTGGTTTCAGAGAATACTAATTCACCCCCCTCTTAGTATTTTGGGTGTTCAACAATTGGTATCAGAGCTTGGTTCCTTGGAAGGAGTTTAACCACTTGGAGAAGATCTTGGAAGTTGAACAAATTGACTCCTCTGGAAGAGATTCCTACAGTTGGATTCATAGAATAAGATTACATAGTTTACATGAATGGAGAACTCAAAATAGCTCTTGAGGATTTGGAAAGAACTGAAGGTGAAAATAGAGATCTGAAAGAAAATTTCAAAGAAGCAAATGAATGTATCAGAAAGTTGAGAGAGAAAATCAAGATTAAGAGAAAGACATAAGGAAGTCAGTGAGTAGTTGAAGCAAGCAAATGAAACAATTACTAGTCTGAAAGTGCAAGTTGAAGAAGGAAAAATAGTTGAAGAGTTCTTGAATGCTAAGATGAAAATAAAATCTAAAGAATGCTTAAAACTTGAAGAAGTTGTGACCTTGAATCAAATCTTGAAAAATCAAAGAGTCATGAAGAAAAATTCAAGATGATTTCTACAAAGCTCTTGGTGAAATGATTGCAAACTAGAAAGGATCTAAAGATAAAGAAGGATTAGGGTTTGAGAAAGGTGAAAGCTCAAAGATAGATCAAACTCTAAATTAGGCTAAAAGGAAGACTGAGGACAAGAAGAGTAATGGAAAATAGTTCTGAAATCAAAGGAGAGACTTCAAAAGACCACATATCTAACAACTAAATGCACAAACATACCCATCTTTCAATGGTTTCTACTATCCTTAAAATAAATTTGAATATAAGGCTATGGAATGTAGAAGTAGAATGAATTAGAATGTTCAATCTTTTCTGGGTCATTGTTTTACATGCAAGAGATTTGGTCATAAGTCTAGTGAATGAAGAATTCAAATGATGAATGGCTATAACAATAGTATGAGGATTCAATCTTTTAATGGATATCGTTATGCATGTAATGGATTTGGTCATAAAGCTAGTCAATGCAAATCTAGAATGAATGGAAGCAAGCTTGTTCAAAATAATGTCATATGTTACAATTGCATTAGACCTAGACATGTCTCTAAGATTTTTAGAAGCAAGAATGTGAAGAAGAAAAATATGATAAAGAAGAATGATCTAGTAAAAAGACTGATCCAACAGAGATGAAGAAAGAGATGGGCAGGATTTGGAAAAAGAAGGAAGATAGTGAGACTAAGCTCAAGTTTGTACCAACATCTAGTGTAGATGTTTCCTCTTAAAACTAAGTTGAGAGCTTTGGCTTAGGGTGAGCTTTAAAAAGAAATTCTTTATCCTCTTCTAAAGAAATAGTGCTAATGCTTCAGGACATGGAAATGAGGTGTGGGTCAATATGATTTACCTATTTGAGAAAGAACTGGTGGAAAATATTGAGTTGCAAAAATTTATGGAGCATTTGAAGTTGATTGTGCATATAGTTAGGGCTTGACAACTTTATCAACTAAAGCATTCAATATGAAATTAGGTCAATTTATAAAAGGTTTATAAGTGATTTCACTTAATCAAAAACTATTTGCAAATGAACATTCAAGGAGAGAATAGCAGATGAAGAGAAAAATGGAGTGATTAAAGCAATTAATAAATAAATAAACACTTATATACATTGAACCAAAGGAAATAGGGTTCCACCTTTTAGGAGATGGAACCAAGGACCTATTTCACTCTTATTTCATTAAGAAACCAAGATCCCTCAACCAAGTGACTCAATTGAGGGAAGGAATAAGGGGGAGGTTTCCTTAGGTGTGATTAAAAGGGGGGTTCACCATCAAAATGAAGCTTCAAAGGAGAAATGCAAACTATAATGTACTAAACCCTAGAAACTTAAAACATGAAATCAAACCGAGAAACAAAAATTAGGCAGAAAGGAACCCTGGTAAGATGGATTCCAAAAGATATGCAACTTTGAAATTTTCTTTTTGAAGTGCACTGGGACTTATACACAAGATTCAGCGATTTAGTCCTACTACAGGAATTTGGGAAAAAATTTGAATCTTCTACTAATTGTATACACCTAAAAATGGTCACATCACATAGTTTGGTAATTAATTAAATATTTTTAATATTTAATTAAATCTCTAATTCAATCTACGTATAAATAAATTTAAATAATTTATTTGTATTTGTTCATTCTTTCATTTCGATTAAATAAATAAGTTTATTTAATCACTTTTCTTATTCATTTCTTAATTAATTAAATAAACATTGATTTATTTATATTAATATCATATAATCTTGGCTTGAATATTTTATTCAAATAAAGATTAAATATTGTTCTCTTCTAAAATTCTTCTAAAGTCCATTCACAATTAAATATTCAAAATATTTAATTAATTCTTCTAAAGTTCCATTCACAATTAAATATTTCAAAATATTTAATTAAATTCTTCTAATATCCATTCACAATTAAATATTCCAAAATATTTAATTAATTCTTCTAAAGTCACATCACAATTAAATATCCAAAATATTTAATTAAATCTTCTATAGTCCTAAAATTAAAAATTCAGCTCATATGAAATTAAATAAATTTATTTATTTAATTTGCATTATCTTCAACAACCGTGAAACAAATTGCCAAAACAAAAAAATTAATTTCTTTGTTCCTGTGCAAGCTTGTTCCCATGGGTTGAAGACAGGCTTCCATTCTTCTCTCCAACCTTCCAGCATTCCTCCATCTTCCTCTCAACCTCTCCATCTCTCACCATTCAAATCTACCAGACAATCTCACAGCCATTGATCTTTGCCAACCAGGATTTTGCCTGCAAAAAGCTATAAAAGGACTATCGGGTCTTTGAAATCATAGAGAAGCTTTCATACAGGAAAACTATAGCCAATTTGCAATAGCATAGCCTTCTAGTATTCATAGCATTCTAGCATCATAGCATAGCATAGAATCATTCCATATCATGGCCTATTCACCTCATATCATAGCATCCATAATCCACAGCCCCTGTGCATAATCTATAGCCCCTGTGCACATCCGTATCAACATTTTCACTACACCAACATATAGGATAGAAAAGCACTTTCCTTTGCATACTCATTCTACAGGTTGCCATTTAGAGAAGCTTTGCATACACAATTTGAGAGCAGCAACTTCAAACAAATCCCACAGGGGCCAGAGAAAAAATGGAGCAGTTACGAGAAGAAGCTCTTGTTTTCTTTGAATTTAATTTATCTTGCTTTCTTTAGTTTAATGTTTCATTTGTGTGTTTTTATTGTTTTACTTTGATACTAACAT